>PVKA01036090.1:0-22097 GCA_004027165.1 Ctenomys sociabilis
CCTGTCAAAAGTGGGCACTCCATTGACATTCAACTACCTTAGGTTCTTGAACTCGACACCACAATCCAACACAGTCCAGCATTCTGCAACCATAGGGAGTTATTCAAAGAAATTGTTGACCATATCCATTTACAGCTCAGCTTAATATTATGGGCTCACGATGTATACTTCATTTTTATACTTTTATACTTTTCTGCTGAATGGTTAAGACCTAGGTAGATCAAACCTTATATACCAACACATGAACTTTATATTTCCTATGTGGTCATTGAAGTCTTCTCAGGTTCCTTTGTCTGTGTCATCCATGTGGATGAGTCACGGCCAATGCTTGACCAGATTGCTCTCTCTGTGAGAGCCTGAGAGAAAGTTTTCTCTTCATGTTATCGATAGACTAGTTGTTGTAGTGACATCTACAGCAATTAGTTTGATGTCTGATCCCACGTTTGTAACAGTAAGAATTTCACTTGTTTAGGAGAGATAGTATAAAAAACACTAAATATACTACAAATTTAAGTTAAAATTTGAGGTTATCAAATGTTTATACATTTTATTTTCTGTATTTATGCTAAGAATATTTTAATTAATTAAAATTAAATAGCTATTAACTGGGTTCAGTGTGTATTTCAGCACAAGTAAGCATCATGCATTGCTCAAAACAAGGCAGGTGTCATCGCCCTGTCCTTTCATTTCTGTATGGTTTCAGCCTTTGAGTTCTTCTATCTAGATTTTAAACAACACGTCATAATGCATTCATTCCTAGAATCACCCTACTAGGCTGCAGAACAGTAGAATTTATTCATTTTATCTGAGTTTTGGGATTGTTTTAAATTTTTATAAAAGCTAAAAAATTAAATGTAATGTGATACATATTATTATAAAAGTGAGAAATGGCCTTTATTAAAATATTCCAAAGGAGGACTGGTGGTATAGCTCAGTAGACTAAGTGCTTACTTAGTAAGCACAGGGAATAGGGTTCAATCCCTGGTACTGCGTGCCATTCTGGCCCCACTCCTGGGTTCCCTGAGCCGGCAATAGAGTCCAGGCATGGTGGCACATGCCTATAATACCAGCATTAGGGAGAGAGAAATCAGGAGGATCACTACAAGTCTGAGCTACACAGTCAGCCCCTACACAGAAAAAAAAAAAAAAAAAAAAAAAAAAAAAAAAAAAAAAAAAAAAAAAAAAAAAAAAAAAAAAAAAAAAAACTTAAAATGTTTCACAAGAACCCAAGTTCAGATTTATTATTACTTCTTTCCTTATTCATGTTTTCAATGACAACAAATAAATAATTTTGGGGGCGCTATACTTCCATACTAAGTGTCTCAGTCATTTCTCTCTCCTTGCTGACATCACATATCTGCCCCTCAAAGTTAAGGGGGTAAGGATTTATATAGTTCACAGTTCGTAGAGGTGTCAGCCCCTAACAGAGGGACACATGGCTAAGGGATGTCACAGAGGAAAAGAGTACATGGCACCACTTTCTGCCTCTTTAATCTCATCTAGACTACAGTGGATAACACACATTTTCTATCACTCTTAGTTACTTTTACTCTTTGCTGGGACAAATAGCCGACACTCAAAATGAAGACAGAAGGGTTTATTTAGCTCACAGTTATTCAAGGGTTCAGTCCATATTGCGCTGGTTCCAAGGCAAAGACCAGCAGTTCACACATCAGAAAACAATAGAGAGCAGAGGAGGAAAAGCAGCTACAGAGTCCATAAAGCCTCTCTCTTCCTTCTATGCTGACTGAGTCTACCGCAAAAATTGGAGCTCCTCCAGAGTGGTGCAGCTGTGAAGGTCAAGCTCCTCTGAAGACAGACTTCTCCATGGAAGTGGGGCAGGGCTTCAGGAAATCAGGCAGGGTTGCTGGAAGCCTTTCTCAGTTCCTGGGCCCTGCCTACCTACAGGGCTGGGTCCCCACACTGAGAACTGTGGTAATTGATTCAGCCAAGTTGACACAATGTATCAACTAACATGCTCCAGATCTGAAGCAAGAGCCACAAATGTATATGAGTTTACAAGTTTGGCTTAGGACGACCACCTGTGGGGTCGGATGAGGAAAGTGCAGGGAGTCTGTCTACACACTGAAAACCAAAAACTCAGTTGCAGGTCTGAGTTTTCAATTAGCCAAGGCTAATTGCTGAGCCAATGTAGTTATTCTTCTTTTGCTAAAGCTGACACAATCAACCATTGCACCCTTAATCTTAGTGCTTTTGAGTCTAGCCTTATACCACAAATTTCTTTCTGGCCAAACTCACAACATTTTGAATCATCCTGCTGGGCTCCTTGCTCTTCATTCTCAACATAAATCTGGCTAAAGGTCCCCAGTAACAATCAGGCCACTGCCCCAATATTTGGTTGCTTTGAAATATCTTTTTCCAAACTGATCAGTCCACCATGCTTAAACTCAGACTCAGGCAAAGTCTCTGGACATGAGCACACTCATCACACACTCTAGATTTAGCCAGATATGGAAAAGGCCCATCTATGACTGCATAAGGCTTTGGGGGGACATCTAAAGACAAGGTATAACGTTCTGCCCCACCCAAAGACTCCTGCATATCACCTTATCCTCGAGTCTATCTCTAAAAGTTGCTAGAGTATTGATAGCTTTAGATTGTCAAAAAAAGTCTTAAGTCTGAAGTCTCCTTCAAGATTTAAGGCAAACTCTTAGCTGAAAGGCCTTATATAAATGAAAAGAAAATTAAACCCTTTAACATTTAATGGCACAAGATAGAAATTCCTACCCCAAAAGTCATCAATAAGGGGAGAGCAAGGAATGGAAACAAACATAAACATCCAACCACACAAACATTTAAATCCACAGGTCCATTTCTAGGATCCTGTGAACTCTAAAAGGCTTTGGGGCTCTGTCTCTACAGCACTTCTGATGGTTGTAGCTCTCATGGGTTTTTTTTTCTTTTTTTGATTTGTTTTATTTTTTAAAGAGAGTACAAATTAGAATTAAAACAGAAAAATTACAAGTTTACTTAACAAAGTGATACGAATTTTACAGTATTTGTTTTGATACATAGTGTTGTCTTCCAACCAGCTATTCATATTACCAGATAGATGCATGTAAAAATGGAAGAAAAAAGAAAGAAATTAAGAGAAAAAGTACAATCAGTTGGACAAAGGAGAAAAAGCAAATTAACTATTATCTGCTCTTGTCCATAGACCAGCAGAAATGCACAGTCCACACAATCCTACTTATATACATAGAAAATCTCTTTACCCCACTCCTTTTCCTGTCCTCCTCAAATTGGTAACTCCTTTTGAATAAATTCATTCCCTTTTCCCAGGAGAATAGAGTATTAAAATCTGCTAGAGAAAGAAACACATCACCTACAGTGGAAAGCCCTTCAGAATCACAGCAGATTTTTCAACGCAAAGCATCAAATCAAGCAGACCTTGGAATGAAGGATTTCAGGTCCTGAAAGAAAATAACTTCCAACCCAGATTGATGTACTCTGCAAAACTATCTATCAAATTTAATGACTAAATAAGATCCTTCCAGGACAAAGAAAAATTAAAGATGTTCATGACAACCAAACTGACCCTACAAAGAGTACTGACAGGTATTCTAGAAAGAGACAGGAGACAGAAGTGATCCCAGCTTCAAGAACAGTAGAAAGGCGCCACCAGAAACAGCAAGCAATTGAAGAGAGGTTTTTTTCTTTAACTCGATTTTCCTTCACGATTCTCTCACATGCTGTACTCTTGGGACACACTGCCTGGCCTCCCATCCTTTCAAAATCTTACTGTATTCCTTCCAGACCCCACAACTCTTGCATTCTGTATGCAGCTAAACCCAGCGCTACATGGACAATGTCAACATCTGCCACTGACTGGAGCAGAAGTCAGGTCCTTTTTCGCTCAGCTATATGGGGTCTCTGAGTCTTTTCTCAAAGCAAAGTCTTTCACTTTTTCAATTTTGAGGCTGAAAAGACTGTAGTCCTGTTGCTTCTTGCAATGTCCTCAGGCCATCTTTTATGTTCTCTTTTCTTTTTCAATAATTAAGATCTCTGGTCCATCTTTGCAATCCACAGCTTTACTAAAACTTCCTTTCTGGCCAAATTTACAACATTTTAAATCATTTGCTGGGCTCTTGCTCTTGATTCTCAACATAAATCTGGTCAAAAGCCTCGAACAATAACCATGTCACCACCCCAACAATAGACTGCCTTGAAATTTTTTCTTTAAGGTTAGTTAGTCAGTCCTCTGCCCTTAATCTCAGCTTCGGGCAAAGTCTCTGGACAGAAGCAAAATGCAAAAAAAAATTTCTTCGATGGCATAATGTTTGTTTTCTGGAGCCCAACAACCAATGTCGTCCTTCTCCCCAGCAGAGACCTCCCAAAGCTGGTTTATACTGGCATCATTTCTACCAGCATTTGGCTCTTCTGTACTGCAGCCAGAATCTCCCATCAGCACCACCCAAGCTTCCCATCTCCACTATCCCAGCAGGCATCTCCAAACTTTCTCTAAGCCATTCTCCACGGCCCCTGAACCACATGGCCACATGTAGCCACATGTGGCCCCTGAACCACATGGCCACATGGCCACCTTCACTCCTGGTACCAACTTTTGTCGCAGTTGTTTATTTTTCTCTTCACTGGGACAAAATACCTGACACCCAAAATTAAGCAGGAAAGGTTTAGCTCACAGGTTGTAGAGGTTTTAGTCTATATATTTTTTCATCCTATTGTGCCCACAAAGTAGCAAAAGCAACAAGGGATCTGAACACTGTATCTATCCCTTTACTTTTTCTAGACTACACAGTACTGATAACACTCACACCCTGGCTATTTTTGTCCTTAAGCCTCATTGTTTTTGTTTGATAAGTTAAATTTCCATATTCAGGAATCATTATCTACAAAATCAGGTGCTTATGTACATTCTCAGTAGCAAAAAAAGATCTGGGAACATACAAAGAAACACATACACATGATTTTTCTTCATTTTTTATGTGACACATTTGTCATCTTGCGCATGGCAAACCATATCATATTTATTTATTGGTTTTCCTATGGTATCTTTATAATGTCTGTCTGGTTTGGATATTATAGCAATGTTGGTCTTGTAGGATGATGCTAGAAAAATTCCCTCTTCTTAAATTTTCAGGAATAGTGGAAGAATTAGTATTAGTTTTTCTTGGAAGAACTCGTCAGTTACACCATGGCCTTTTCTGGCAAGAAAGTTGTCTTTAATTGTCCATTCAGCCTTATTCCCTATGTGCTCACTTGGGCAGCACGTATGCAGTCTCATAACTTGCTATGCACATGCTCGGGTTTGCTATCCCCACGAGCCAGTCATGGTGAGGTGTCCATGTCCAGAACTTTGTCCATTTCTTCTGAGCAATCCTTTCCTCGTATACACTTATTCATAATAGCCTGTAACAATCTTCAGTAGTACTTTCTCCTTTCTTTGATTTTATTTACCTGAGATTTTACTTTTTATTCATTGCTGTACATAAAATTTGGGAATTTTTACCTTTCAAAAAATAATCTTTATTTTGTTGATTGTTGTGTTGGTTTTTAGTATTTTACTTATTTTTATTCTGTTTTTTTCTACTAATTTTAGATTCAATTTGTTGTTACTTTTAAATTTCTTGAATACTTAGTTGATCTTTTTCTGGGCATTAATGTTGTAAATTTCTCTCTTAATTTTGCTTTTTTTTTTTCCTTCCACTGAGGATTATGATGCTTCCTTTTTCACTTTCTTTTAAGGAATTTTAAAATTTCTTTTTTACTGATTTGGTTTTCAGAAATAAATGTCTTTTAAATTTTCTATGTATTTCTGTAGTTTCCTATGTTTTTCTTGTTTTTGACTTCTAACTTATTGCATTGAAATTGAAAAGATATATGACAGGATTGCAAATTGTAAATATTTACTGAGATTTGTTTTTGACCCACCACATTCTCTGCTGTGTGCAATGCTTCACGTGTGGCTGAGAAGAGTGAATTTTTCACTTTGGAGTGGAATACCCTGTGGACACCAGTTCAATCCATCTGACACAGAATATACTTTAATTCTGTTACTGCTTTAGTGTTCTGTCTGATCCTTCCACTATTTGAAGAGTGTCAAAGTCTTCTAGTATTATTGTGTTGAAGTTTATCTCCCTTATTCTTTTGCTTTTTTCTTTGAAACAGGGTTTCAGTGCATAGTTCAAGCTGTCTTGAACTCGCTTTGTAGCTCAGGCTGGCCTTGAACTCACAGTAATCCTACTGCCTTCGCCTCCCAAGAGCTGCGGTTACAGGCATGCTCCATCACACCTGATATAAATGTCTCTTATTGTTTTGCTCTGTTTTGGTTTGGTTTTGTTGTTGTTTTTAGGCAAAACCTTACTGTGTCATGCAGCCTGGGCTTGTCTTTGCCTATGCAGCCCACACTGGCCTGAAACCCACTGTAGCCCTCCTGCCTCCGTCACCAAAGTGCTGAGAATACAGGAGTGTGCCACCATGCCCGGCTACTCACTCCTTCTATGTTTATTCATATTTGCTTTATAGATTTAGATTTCTGCTATTTGCTAAATATATTTGTAATTATTATTTCCTCCAAGTGAATTGATTCACTTGTCATATGCTACGACCTTGTATTAGTTTTGATTGAAAGTCTATTTATCTGATATAAGTGTGGTTACTCCTTATTTCCTTTAGAGTCCGTCTGCATGGAATATCTTTTACCATCCCTTCACTTCCAGTCTATTCCTGTCCTCAGAAGGGAATTTAGTTTCTTTCACATAGTAAGAACCTAATTTCTTGATTCTCTACTTGGTATTTTTGGTATGTCTGCCATAGAATTCAGTTACATGGCTACCACAAGCTTACCAAAAAACATCTTTTAATTCTTTTTTTAGAATAACAAAAAATATTTTACTAAAACATAAGATTCACAGAAGTTTCCAAACAAGCCGTACAAAATGGCCATAAGCTTTCTTTGAAAGGGAAATGGACACTTGACAGTAAAATCACAATGTTATTAGTGAGGGCTGTGATGTTTGTTAATGTTCCCATTTTGGTTCAAACAATCGGCTTGTCCAACTATAGCATCTAAATAAACTTAAACTTGGCTAGAGAGCATGTCTTAAAGAACTGGTTAACTGCTTTATAACCAAAGCAATTAGATCACTGTAAAAAGGGGAGGGCACAAAATTTTGAAATTCCCTCAAACAATAGAATAGAATAAAATAAAATAGAGAACACCCATAGTCCTGCAGCTAACCTAATGAAGACAACTGCCTTCATTCACAGTGTTTTCTGCTTAAACCATGACGGGAAAATGACTAGAAGCAGAAGGCCTTTAAATTTTTCACAACAATCCAGATGAAACTTCCACCTCTGCTCATGCTTAACAACAGCAAACTGGGACAAGACATAGATTTGCTAATGTGCATTTAATCACTAAAGGACTGAAAATGTCTGGGCTTTTACTCTGTGATGTCCTAAGTCTGTGTCCATTAAATGCAAACAAAAAAGGAAGAGGTCTTGGCAGAACAGAAGTGACACAAACTTGATGATCAGACTGACTTAAATATTATGGCATATAGCCCAGTCCACGCTCTAGCTGTCTCTATGGCTTGGGCTTCGTTGCTCTTCCACTGCTTCACTGCGTCATTTGCTAATGGGTCATCTGGATTAGAGCGCTTAACAAAGCCTGGATCGATAGCAGAACTGCGCGGATCTGCAGTGCTGGTGACCACTTATCTTTCAAAATATCTAAACATATTCTTTCCAACTTGTCTACATTAGGATGATAAATTTTGCTTATGAAGCATATTTTAGATACTGCCATTGGATACTCTTCTGACAGAAATAGTTCAGTTTTAACAGTCCCTCCTTCAAAGGGGGAATCCTGGGGGTCAGCAATGACCACGTGAAAATAATGGGCCTTGTTCTCTTCTGGTTCAGGTTTAATCACAGGAACCGGCTGTGCCAGCAAACGCTGGTGATCCTGCGGGCAGCCCGGCTGTTTTGTCAGATCCCGAGTTTGGCTTCTGGTCAAATCTCCCAAGCAGCTTTTAATTCTAAACTGTCTTAAAATGTTAGCAATATAGCATGGTCACCATGTAGGAAAAGCAAAAGCTTTAATTTGTTTATTTGATACAGGATCTCACTATGTAGTTTAGACTTATAGTGATCCTCTTTGTCATCCTTCCTAGCCCTGGAATGACAGGCATGCACCACTATGCCTACTTCCAAGGTAGATGTGGCATGCAGTACCAGAAATAGAACCTGGGTCTCAAAGGGTTGGCCAGATAGCTCAGCGGACTAAAGCATCTTCTGAGGCTGGCACAGGAGTCAGGTTCAACTCTTGGCTTGCAGTGTTTCCCGTGGGGCTCCCTGAAATAGTGACTGAGACTGGGGTGGTGGTGCCCACCTATAATCTCAGCGCTTGGGGGACTGAAAACAGCAGGATCACTTCTAGTCTCATCTCAGTAATGAGACCCTGTTGACCCTGTCCTCAATATATTAAAAGAAAAAAAAAAAAAGAACGTGGGTTCTTGTGCTTGCCAAGTAGGTGCTTAGACAGCCAACCTATCCACCCAGCCCAAGAAAAATTTTTAAAAAGAGAATATATGCTTAGGAGAACCTGCATTGTAACATCATATAACTCAGTTGTGTTCCAAATTTTCTGATCAAGGAAATTATGGGGCCACAGAGGAAAGTGATCATGAAGTAGAATGTGCCTAAGGAGAGTCACAAGGAGAGAAAACATTCTCTCAGGCTTTCAAAGAGAGCAAATTGGTCAAGCAATGGCCATGACTCATTCACAAGGCTGACACTGACAAAGGATCTACAAAGTGAGGTACAGGGTTACAGGATAAATCCTGAGGGTACTTAACTGACCTTATCAGATACAAAAGTTACATTTTTGTTGTACAGGTCTCACTTTATCTTGGTCTTAATCATCCATCAGAAAAATATAAAAATGAGATATATAAGTAAAGCCATATTAATATGCTGAGCTATGAAAGGATCATGTCAACAACTTTTGTGGATAACCCATTATTATTGTAGACTGCTGGACTGTATTGGATTGTTTTGCTGAATTCATGCACCTACAGTATTTAGATGCCAATGGAATACCCATCTATGACAGGACTAAACTAAAAAGGGGATACAAAGGAAGGACCAAAAGTTAGGGTAGATATTCATGTAATCTTCATGTAGATATTTTCATGTAATTCAGTGAGTAGAAAGACTTGTACTAACAGTGTTTGGACAGGATATCCTGTCTGCCTCTTGTACTATGGATAACCACTAGGAAGACAACAATGTACAATGTATTAATTATTGAAACTGTCCTATTAATCAATTTTGAAACTGTCTCATTGCTCTTTGTTTCTCAGTAAAATAGAGAATATATGCTAATAGTTCACTACAGCTGTACCTTCTGTAGTTTGAATTTTTAAAGTCCCATTTTACATGTTTATATATTGTACATCTCATTAGCATATTAATATAGTTATCATTTCAATGCTTTTATTTTTATCTTGGTAGTAAAGATATAAATGTATGAATTATTTTTACATAATCAGAGCACTACAAGTTTGCCTAATTATTTTTATGACAGGCCAGCTACAATGCATAGCTTTCCATTTCCTCTTACTCTCAAACAATTATTTCAGGTTGAAGAGCTCTGTTTGCATTTCTAAAGAGCAAGTGTCACATAATAAATTTTCCCAGCCTCTGTATGAGAGTTGCGCTGTCTTTCCCTCAGTTAGGAAGGCTGGCTTGCTAGGTGCAGCCTTGCTGGTAGGCCTTCGGCTCTGTGATGCTGGGATCATCCCAGACTGACCTCTCACAGCTGACAGGATTTCAGTTCGCTAATTAGGTTTTGGGAACTTTGGATGCTGTTTGTGTATGGCATGTTTCCTTTGTCTTGTTACACTGGAAAGACTTTTATATTTAATTTTCTTGAGCTTCACTATGGAGTAGGCCTGCGGAGGTGAATTTGTGTGGTGACCTGCTTATTTGGATCTTTCTCTTGATTTAACAAATTTGATGTTATTGTCTTTTTTTTAGTTCCAGCAAATAGAACTTGGGACTTAGCACTTGCCAGGCAGGAGCTTATGCCACCGAGTTATCTCCCTGGTCCATTGTTGTCTTTTTAAATAAGATTTCTGCCTTTGGAATCCTCAAATCCCATTTAAACCTAAAGAACTTGTTCATTCCTCTTTTCCTCACATTTTTCTCTTCTGATTGTGTATTTTCACGTATCCTGTCTTTGGTATCACCAGTGCTTTTTGTTCATTCTGCTCTTGAAAACTTTCATTGTGTTTTTGTTTGGTTTAGAGGAATTTTTACTTCAAGAACTTGTGTTGATATTTTAGATACGTTAATACTACTGTTCAATTTTTCTAGAAGCATGGAATCTTTTCTCTGCGCCTTTGTGAAGCTTGATAAGTTTCTTTCAGACACCTATATTGAATTTTCTTAACAAGAGTTCTCACATGTTGATTGCTATGGAATCAATTCATAGCACCTTATTTTGGTGATTTCATGAAATCTGAGCTCTATGAAAGTTCATCATCCTTACTGGGTGTGTAACATCGAATGCAAATTGGAGTACTGAATATTTTATATCAATACTTTATATCTGGTGTTTTTGTGTCTGCCTTTCCAAAACTCATTATTTTTGGCTCCTGTAGTCCCTTCTACCATCTGAGCACTAGATGGAGCTCCAGCTCCCATCCTATCATGAGTCCTTAGTCAATGCACTGTTACTGTGGCAGCAATAGAAGGTCCTCCAAGCCCAAATTGGTACAAAATTTGCAGTTGCCTCAGAATGAACAGGGAGAGCACCTTTAAAAGGTAGTCTGTAATAAAGGATGGATGGGAAGATACCAGGGGATGGACATATCTCTTGAGATAAGGACATGGTCCAAGAGAACAGAGGTAGGGTCAGGATGAGGAGGGTAGGAAATAAAAATGAAAGCATGCCACATACAAGAAGCTAACAACCCCGATGAATGTAAACAGTGCAGGTCATAACATGAGCTAAGACAAAATGTAACAACAAAAATGTAAACTGGAATAGGGGAGCTGGAGGAGGGAGAGGGAAAGTGAGGGGAGAAAAACAGAGGCTGTAGGATGTACATGTAACCATTCCTCAAGGTAATGACTATATACCACGTGAACTGAAAATATGCACAAATAATTAAAAAGAAATAAAAGTAGTTTATCCCCAGTCTTGACCTCGTTTCAGGTTAAAGGTCCAGACCCTTGGCCATTGTCACTGTCTTGCAGTCAGTTGCTGTAGGATCCTGCCTGCCTGGCCTAGTCCTTACCTAGCTCTTTCTGGGCACTGGTACAATAACCTGGCAACAAATTCCCTATTCTTTCCCAAAACAAATGATGAGTCTTTTCGTGCTGTGCTGCATGAAGTTGGGCAGAGGGTGTGGTAGGCAGTCCGTGACCACAGCACTCAACACCAGGTCGCATCTGGAGCCCACAGTGCAGAGGGCAGGGCAGTGAAAGGGCAGGGCTGGGACTGTGCTGCAGTAGCCTGCCTCCTGCTACAGTGCATGCATGGCTCCAGACAGCTGTACACAAGTCACAGGTGACATTTCACCCCTTAGCACTGACCTGCACCCATGGGCCATCAGAATGCTCTCAGCCTGGGTTGAGCTCTAAGTTTCAAAGCACAATATTGGGTTTGCTTTTCTGTCCTCCCCTAGCGGATGGAGCCTTGCTGCATGCTGTAGTCCAGGAGGGAGGGCAGAGGTGGCCCCTTGACAGCCTGGCAAGTGTGGCCTGAAAGCTTGGCCTGTGCACAGGGAATGCAGCGCGTGGCTTGGTGCTGGGTCTCACTGGGGCAGGCCTGACCCCAGCTTCAAGTCTAAGGCCCTAAGGTGCAGTGGCTTCCAAGGTGGACTGGCCTCCACATTGCTTTGCTTGGTTGTTAGCAACACAAGCAACCCTTTCCTGCCCACAGGTTTCCTGTCAACCAATATGACTTTTCTTCCTCTTGTTGTGAAACCAGGTATTGCGGTTTCTTAAGTGGAAACTCTAGAACTCTTGAAGGCAATTTGGATCATGAAGAGCTGTTGCACTGATGTTTCAGAGGTGAGACCAGGAGTGTAAGGCAAGGGCTGCTCCTCAGTCTCATCTGGGCGCCTTACCTTGCTGCAGCTGCAAGCTGAGGTAGTCTGGAAAGCAGACTAGAAAGCATGGTGGTTCAGAAAAAATTAGCCTCATGGTCACTGAGCTGATAACAGAAAGTGCATTAGGAGGACTCTGACACGCCCCATCCACAGAGCTATGTCACCGTTTCATCTGCCTAGCAGCCTGCCTCACATGTTTGAGTTTCTTTCAGCCTGAATTGCACGCCAGGAGAAGAGCTGCATTCCTAAGCCACATGTCAAAGTATTGAGCAACAGAGATTTTATAATGCATGACTGTAGTTTTCTGAAGATATAAATAAAACTGGAGCAAATAACAGTTTGATGAAACTTTTCACAGACTTTTTGAAGAACTTTGAAATATATAGGAGGCTTTGAAAAGATCTAGCATATACTGAAAGATTGCAAAACTTTGGATATGCTCAAAACTTTATGCTTCAGGAAAGAAGTCTGAAAATAAGTTAATCTCTCATCTTTACCTCACTCTAAAGCTAGACAAAGCAGGAAGACAAGATTAAGAATTTAAAATGCTGAAGTATTGAAAAAGTGCTTCAACATACAATATAGAAAAGAATGAGAATTATGTAGAGCATTTAAGAGTTCAGACTCAATTGCTTGTTGACAATAAAGCTAATTAATTAAAATTTCAATAGGCACACATCAAGGAATTGAGAAATAATATAAGTGATTGAGGAAAACCACTAAATAAACACACATCCACCTCCGTTACCAAGCTTGTTTGGAAAGGAAGATTTCCTTGCTAAAATGTTATTTATTATTTTAACAGTCAGATTTGAACAAAAATATATATCATTCAAAGGAAAATATGTGAAAAATGCAAGGTGGGGGAAAGTCAATAGAGGCTGTTTTTAAAGGCATTTGTACATTAGACTTAGCAGACAAAGAATAATATGAAGTAGATGAACCTGCCTAAGAAAAGACTGTAGAACTAAAATGTGAATCCTAAGGAAGACTTTGCTTTCCACACAGCCTTCTTGAAGGCACCCTTGACCTCCTTGTTCCTCAGGCTGTAGACCATGGGGTTCAGCATGGGGATCACCATGGTGTAGAACACAGATGCCATCTTGTCTGAGCCCATGGAGTGGCTGGAGCTGGGCTGCAAGTACATGAAGATGCCTGATGCATAGAAGATGGAGACGGCCGTGAGGTGGGAGGCGCAGGTGGAGAAGGCCTTCTGGCGCCCTTCAGAGGACGGCATCCTCACGATGGTGATGAATATGAACAGATAGGAGATCAAGATGATGAGCAGAGCAAAGAGGTCATTGAACCCCACCACCAGGAAGATGAGCATCTCACTGATGGAGCTGTCTGAGCAGGAGAGTGCCAGGAGAGGAGGGGCATCACAGAAGAAGTGATCGACCACATTGGGCCCGCAGAAGGAGAGCCTGAAGATGTTCCCGGTGTGGATGGCAGAGTTCAAGAAGCCACAGACATGGGAGGCTGTGATCAGACAAACACACCTGCTTGGAGTCATGGTGCTGCTGTAGCGCAGGGGTTGACACACGGCTGCATAGCGGTCGTAAGCCATGGAGGCCAATAGGAAATTTTCTACAGTGATAAAGGCTACAAAGAAGAAGAACTGGGTGGCACATGCGCTGTAGGACATCACACCGTCGTCGGAAAGGAGACCAGCCATCACCTTGGGAGTGACAGCTGAAGAATACCCAAAGTCCACCAGGGAGAGGTGACTGAGGAAGAAGTACATGGGCGTGTGCAGGCGCGGGTCCAGCAAGATCAGCGCAGCCATTCCCAGGTTCCCGAGCAGCGTACTGAGGTAGATGAGGAGGAAGATGAGGAAGAGTGGGATCTGCAGGCCGGGGTCATGGGTCAGCCCCAGCAGCAGGAACTCGGCCACCTCTGTGCTGTTCTCCATTGGGAGCTACATGGTGTCCTGGAGCCATGAGAAAGAAGAATGAGAGTGACCGGTGGGCAGGACCTGCCAGGTCCTGTCTGCCTTCCACACTGTGCCTTATTTCCGCATGGCTGTACTTCTTTCAGGAGTGCTGATCTAAAACATGACATGATAAACAGAAGCACAGCTTAAAACACCTGTAGGCCACACACTACCCAAAATGGAGGTCTTCTGGAGCCAGTGCATCCCTAGTCCTCTTGCTTCACAGACAACTGATATGAATGATAGAAATGTTTATGTAAAGTCATCATGTTAATTGATTGCTGGGAAAATGAAAGTTCTGTGAAACAAGGAAAATTGTCCTTTATAGTATACTAAAAGACCTTAAGGTCTTAGTCCAGTCTGGATGATACAATTCAGTACCACGCACTTTGTAGATTAAAAAGCAGCACCATCTCGCATGTAGAGGAACTCCACAGCAAGTCACCAGTACACCACTGTCTGCTGAGGAACTGTTTCTTAGTTGATGCTTTCTGCTGTGTTCACCTGCTTGAAACATCTACCTGTACCTATGGGGCCCCTCTCATAAAAGCATGACTCCCTTTCACAAAGGCTGTTCCTCTTGACTTATTCACCTTCCTTGGCCTCATTTCCAAATGTCATTGCATTGGAGGCTGCTGATTCAATAGATGAATTTAGGAGGGACAAAATCCAGACATCACACTTTGCAAAATGGTATAAAATTGAACTCATCTTACTTGTACTGGCATTGTCCTTGTTTCTATTTTTCAAGAGCAATTCCCTGTTATGAAACTGGAAGATTGTTAAACAAAAGGTGTCATCAGCATAAAATGATCCTATGGTCTAATCTGATACTCAGAGGGTTCAAATTACCACACAAATGGAAAGCAGTAGCAATTCATGTGTCACTAAGAAGGTCATTTAGAGAGTACCAGTTCATGACTTTGTATTAGTCCAGCTTTCAGCTTTGCACCTGTAGATCCCTAAGCTAGAAGGAACTCACCCAAGCATCGTGACTAACATAACCTCTTTCTTCCTTCAAAAGCCAGCCAAAATAGATACGCTGTATAAGAACTTCTCAAATTAAAAAAAAAAAAAAGTAAGAATCATTTTTTAAAAATTACTATCTTTTTTCACATATCAAATCCTAGGTTCAATTCCAACATCTTCATGGAGGAGAAAAAAATTCATTTATTATAGTCTGTGGAAAAGAAAAATGAGTAAGTACAATTTTTTTGAAGTGGTTGGTGATCTGTCATTTTTCTTGTTGTTGCTCCAGGGTTGGGAAGCGTGATCATGGCTGAAGTGCAGAGCCAGTTCTCAGTGAGAAACAAAAGCTCATTCTTGACAAAATGCTCTTCTTTACTAACTCAAATCTCATGCACCTATACAGTAACATGTTCCAAAGCTCCCTTAAGGTCTGCCACAAATCTCGCTCTATGGACATTACTATGCCAGTAAGAGAACAGATTGCATTTTTATTCTAAATAGTTAAAGTTTTACCTGCCATTTTGTATAGGTGGAAGTCATTATTATGGCTTTAGCTGGTATGCAGGTGATTTGTTATTTACTGTGCACCCATCACTGAACTGGAGACTGTGTCACATTACCATCAGAAACCCTCACAAGTCCATGAAATTTCCTGGGGCACAGACATGAAAACTGAAACTAACCAAGGGCTGAACAGCAGTGGTCAGATTTGAAGCTGAGCCACTCCGAGCCTAGTCTTAGCTCTTTATCATAAATAAATACTGAAGCTCATCTCCTCTTCACATCTGTCTTTATGCCGTCCTTATATTTAACCTAAACTGGGCACAAGAAAATTACTCATTCAATTGACTGACTTTTTGGCTGAGTGATTATATCTATCATTGAAGTTTATGTGCATAATTGAAACCAATGAACTTGGGAATCAAATATGCTGGCCAACTTGTGACTTTGTAAAACTAAACTCTACTGCTAGGTGTCAACTGAATGACAAAAACTTCATCTACAATTTCTTTCCATTTATGTACTCTGTGCAGGGTCTTACTATGAAACTTGGACTCATAGTGAGCCTCCTGTTTTCAGCCTCTCCATTAGGAGCTATGTGGTGCCCTGGAGCCACATAGTACACTGGAATTGCAGGCCTGCACCACCATGCCTGGTCTCGGTGGCCAACTCAGCGTGCCCTGTGGCGGGTCTAGCATGCCATTCAGGACTGAGGATCAAACCCTGGTCCTGCACTTGCGAAAGTAGGCACATAGTCCACTGAGCTACCTCGCTGGCCTGCATTCACAAATATTTACAACTATCCAACTCTTTAGGAAAAAAAAAAACCTCACTGTAGTTAGGACTATGCATCTTCAATAGTGCCAACTGAAAGGTAGTATATAGTGCTGGACACCACTAACCCCTCCATGCTCTCTGCAGGCACCAAGTGACTTCCTGTGCATCTGTGCTGTACGCAAACTACCAGGATACCTGGGTGCATCAGCCGTGCCCTTGAGTTCGGGTCCGCCTCAGGCTTGCTGGGCTGAGACCATGAGGCTGACGAGTACCACGCACTACCTCTGCCCCCACTCCCCAGCAGAGAGCGTGATGTCTCCCACTCTCAAAGCTACATGATAGTGGCTGATCTCATCAGCACTCTTCAGCCATCAACCCATGCAAGCACCGTGTTAGTCTATAAGAGTATCATTCGAACTCAAGATCAAGTCTCCCCATTCTCCTCTTGGTCTTAACTTACACCTCTTCATTTCTGTGCCTTTATAACATATTTCGATTTCATTTATTACTTTCTATTCCTCTTTTCTTTTTTAGACATGACTATGAGCTTCCAATTTACAATAACATCTTAAAGTGATGCCTTATTTGATCTTTTCAACAATGCTGGAATTTGTCCAGATAATTCATATAATCATATTCCCAGAAAAAGAAAATTGAGGTTGAAATAGTTTAAATAAAGCCATTCAAGTTACATGTTCTAATAAGAATTCATTGGGGTTTAGATGTTCTCTATCTATGAAACAGATTTTTTTTTATTGTGAAAGATAAACAAGCAATGAAACAGATTATTAGGACAGTTATAATATTTGATACATTGTGTATTGTCTTCATATCAGTTAATCAGAGTATATACATAGGCCTGATATCTTGTCTAAACAATACTGACACAAAACATTGTTTTCAAGGAACTAAAGAAGCTAGCTGTAAAGACTATTTTAACTATCTTGTGTTTACATAGTCTTTTTTCTCCTTCCCTTTCTTCCTTTCCCCCTTCTACATGCTGAAGACTAAACCTAGACCCATGTCTATCACCATGTACTAAACTAAAGTCAAAATGGACTAAAGGATCTAAATATTAAAATAGAAACACTAAATTTACTGGATGAGACATTTTTAAAATTCAAGCTATCCAAGCCAAAGTTTTGAACAAGCTAAAAGAAAACTGCCTGCTTTCACTCCCTTCCCTGGTTGCCTTGGCCCTTAGCAGTGCACACGACAGTGGGCCTGATCTGCAGACCTACCTTCCACCTCAGCACCACAACATGCAGGTCCAGCACATTTCGTGGAGGATTGGGTCACAAATCACAAATGCATTCCTTGAAGGGAAGAAAACAATTTTAATTGAAGACTGTAATGTTTGGCCAAAAAGCTTAGCAGTGAAGGGGAAAAGAAAACAAGCTCTGGTCATGGATCTCCCAATTTCTTCTTCGATGACCCCTATCCTATTTTAAACCTGACATCTTAACACAAGTGTTGAAAGGTGACCCAACAACATTCAGCCTGAAGACTGTGGCTATGATGAGAAAATAAGGGAATGTCTTCAGTGCCTTACAGTTGGTGAAGAGAGATAAATAATACTGAGCACAAAGATTGTTAGCAGGATTTTTCCCATAGACATCTGTGTAGGCTCTAGGCAATGTGTCGCTTGGGGGAGGCTCATTGCTCCTGCTACATGACCAGCAACAATTGATGAGTAAACAATGGCCCCAGTGGTGCTGGTTCTTGGGCTGCCTCCTCTAACATGAAGGCAGAGGCGTCAGGTCAGCAGCTGAGCTTTTGAAGAGTGGAAACCAGAAGGTAATTTCGTAGCCATGGAACTTTGCACTCAGGGGACGAAAGCTCTCTGGGAGCTACAAGGCCTCAACTCACCTACTAGGGATCAGGTGATTGTCCTATCTGTGGGGACCTAGCTCTGCTCTAGTGGGACATCACAGATGTACTTAAGTTATATGCAATAATTCTCCTTGAAAATACACAAATAGCACAAAGCATGAGTCTGGGTCTGTAACTTCACATAAGTATTTATTCATTAAATAAAGCAAGCAGGAACTAGTCCTTCCCATTCATTTTAAAGATATGAGCCACTGAAAAAAGAAAAAAATACTGATTCAAACATTTATTGCTGCCAGTGGGTTTCTGCCACAGTGTTGAGACCCAGACACACGTGCAAGCAAAGCATCGATTCTGTGCTCCTGGTGTTTAAGTCTAATGGAAAAGACAGACACTAAGCACATTAAGAAGCATAGCGATGGGAAGAACATGTATACACTGTATAACTGAAGCTAGAAAAATGAGGCAGAAGAGAAAAAATCAATATGGATAGATCTAAATATTTCAGAAAATGTGCTGCAGAGAACAGCAAAGGAAAGACTGCTGAAGACCAAGCTTGAAGCACGAGACAAGGGAACTGAGTTTCAAGGAATGGGGCACCCGGGGTCTGCGTGGCCTCTCCAGAAGCCACACTTATGTCTAGGTGCTACTGTGACACCTCTGACGGCGTCTCAGGCTTCTGGCTAAGATCAGATGTGGTGAGCATGAGAGAGGACACCTTGAAGAAGCGATGGGTTGGGTTAATGGCCAGGTTCCAAAGCCGACCCTGCTGCTGCCAGCTGAGCCAGTGCGATGAATCTGCCCAGCCACACGCGATGCCCTCTACTGCACCTTGACAAAGGCAAGAAGTCTCTCCCCAGGCACAGCCCCGCCAGCTTGGACTTCCAGCCTGCAGAGCATGAGAACAGCTTCCCTTTATTAAGGACCCAGCCTGCATTCACAGTTGGAAGAATTAATATGCTAAAATGTCCATGGTACTCAAAGCGATCTATAGGTTCCATGCAATTGCTATCAAAATTCTAGTTATGCTTTTCATGGAAATAGAAAGAAACCCTCAAATTCATTATAAAATCACAAGAGACTTTCAGTAACTAAAGCAATGCTTTAGAAGAAGCAAAAAACTTGAGACATCCCATTTCATGCTTGTGAATTATAATGTATGCAGCATGGCAGTATTTTACACAGTGTCATAACACATACATATACAGTTCACCTAGTGATGTCCTGGCCATCTTATATCATGTATGTGTATTCTATGTTTGTTTAATAAAAGTAAAAAATAATGAAATTGCCTGTGAATGCACTTCTCAGGACACATGGCCAATGGTCAGGTATACAGGACTGCTTATTACAAAGCTATAGGAGCCAAGATAATATGGTATTAGCATAAGAACTATAAACAAGCCAATTGATAGAGATCCCTGACAGACTCATTCTTATGCAGTCAACTCACGTTTAACAGAAGCAATAACAACATAACCAGGGAAAAATCCTGCTGCAAAATCACTATTAAATCATGTTAAGAAAACTACATACTCGCATGCAACAGGTTAAAATGCAGCTCATACCACTCGCCAAAAAATAAAACCCTCATGTGGGTCAAAGGCTTAAGCAAAATATAGAAACCTACAAAATACAGAAGAGGGGAGAGTTCCTTGACACTGATGTTACCAATACTGCTTTTCATGATACCAAAATCAGATGCAATGAAAGAAATAAAACAAAGCCAAGAGGGAGTCCACCAAGACTGATACAGCAAAGGAAACCGTTAACACAATGAAAAGACAGTCCCTGAAGCAGAAGGAGATTGCAAGTCACGTGTCTTATAAGGAGTTCATGTCCAAAATACAAAAGAACATCATGCAATTGAATTGCAAAACAAAAAATATATAGCTAAACAAAGGGCCTAAATGGTCATTGCTCTGAAGAAGACATAAAACAGCCAGTGAGTATGCAAAAAAAGTTGAAAATCACCAATCTTCTATAAAATTCAAATTAAACCATAAAAGATATCATTGCACACTTGTTAAAGTGGATGTTATCAAAAAGTCAAAATGAGTGCTGGCCAGTATGTGGAGAAGGCTTTTATACTGTGAGCAGCTTTGCAAATTACAAAAACAAAATGAAGTTTCCTTAAAATCTAAGAACAGAACTTCCACATGATCCAGCCATCCACTTCTCAGTACAGTGCACACCCAAAGGAAATGATCATGTCAAGAAGTTGTCTGTATGCCCATATTCATGGCAGCACTATTCACAGTAGACAAGACATAGAACAGGTCGGATGGTCTCTCATTGAGTAAGTGGAGAAAGAGAATGTGGCGTGCATATGCAGTGGAACAGCAGGCAGCCATGAAAAAAGAATGGAGTCCTAGCCCTTGAAATGACATGGAGAAACTTAGACGTCATTATGTGGAGGCAAAGAAGCCAGGTGCAGAAAGAAGTAGCACTTGGTTTCACTGATATGAAATCAATTTTAATGATCTTATTAAAGTAGGGAATATAAACAAGCATGGTCACCAGAGGCTCAGGTGGCTGGAGAAAGGGCAGCGCCAGTCAAGGAATATATAATCACCATGCATAAAAGGAAAGCATTGCAGGAGGTCTATTGTTCAGCATGGTGGCTACAGTCAGCAGTGAGATTTTGTGCTTTTGAGGAGTGTAAAGACAGTAGATGTTATGTGCTCTAAGCACAAAAATAGTACCTGGGTGAGATGATGCAATGGTGAGATTTAACCACCCTACAATGTGTGCATTTCAAAGCATGTGCACAATAAAAAAAAAAAAAAGAAAATGTGCAATTTCAAGAAAATAATTTTAATAAAGGAAGGCAAATTCTTTATATCATTTTCGGAGATCAACATACCTTGAAAATAGGACCCACCAAGGGCAAAAGGAAAGATGTGAATCAATTTCTCTTGTGAAACCAGATGTTAAAAACCTAAATAAAATATTAAAGAATGAATTCTATCAATATATGAAAATGACAGTATACCACGTAGCAGTTGGACTATGTCCATAAATACTTTTCTTTGGCTTGACATTAGAAAAATCAATTAATATAACCCATGACATCAATAAAGTGAAAATATGATCACTTCAATAGATAAATATAAAATTTAATATCTTTTTACATTTATTTTAAGTTACATGAACAATAAATGGGAGATCTCCTAAGGTTGATAAAGTTTATCTATAAAACCCAATAGCACATATTATTCATGATGATAAAGGTGTTTAAATGATTCCCACTAGCATCAGATGAGGTGGCTCTCTGGCTTCAGTTTGGCCAAGTTGAAATTGAAGATCGACCATGATTCAGCATTCCTGCCCTGCTTTTGGGGTTAAGCTCAATGCCAGTACTATGTCCTCCTCCCTCATCTGTATTTTCACCTGCCTGCCTTCCTCTTTTCACTAGGATGGGAACTCCACAAGAGCAGGCGTATTCATCAAGCTGGCCACTGTGGTGTGGGCCATGCCAGCAGCTCCCTAGGAGTGCACAGAGTCTGGCTGAACAACAGGTTGAGTGAGTTGAGTTCTGGTGCTGTCTCTGTGGCGGAGCCTGAGTGCCTTATTTGGAAAATCCTCGTTGGTCTAAGAAGAGTTCTACATATAGGGTCCTGCATAGAGTTGGTGGGGGGCTACACCAAAAATAAGCATCCTAAAAATTATATATCAGTTTGACTTGGCACTCAGACTCATACATCTGTCTTCAGACTTTCTACTAGTTCCTTGATTGTATCTTTCTTTTCTCAGCCTACAAGTGTTTCTTTCAATGGCTCCTAAATGGACAATCAATCCTCCTGTTACTCTCCCTGGATGGAGTGGGAGAGTGGCAAAGACCAGGTTCTGGTTTTGGCATTGTGGTACTGGGCTGGAACCCAGGGCCTTCGCATTGAGCTGCCTCCCTAGGATATTTTTGCTTTTTGTTTTGACACAGGGCCTTGCTGAGCTCCTGAGTTGCCCAGGTGGGGCTTGAA
>PVKA01036091.1:0-22095 GCA_004027165.1 Ctenomys sociabilis
AAAATCATGTCATCCTCAAATAATTATAATTTAAGTTTTTATTCTTACCCATATGTTATTGTTCTCTTTTCTAAATGCTTTAGCTAGTCTTTTCAGAAGCATACCGAACAAAAGCCCTAATAGTGGATGTCCCTATTTTCCTTCTTAATCTAGATGGAAAGCCTCCAGTGTCACAGTAAAACTTGGCCATTTGATTGTCATAGATAGACTTTATGAGATTGATAGAAGGATATGCTATTAGTATGTTCTTCTTTTTAATTTGTATTTAGTATACTGTGTATAGGGTTTCACTACACCAATTGGACTTGGTATTTGATTGTCCAAACATCATTAGCACAAAATACCTTTGCAATAAACTAAGAAAAATAGCTGTCATAACTGTCATATATCATTTGTATATTGTATATAATTAATATTATATTATGTATGTTATATAATATATAATAAGATTATGATATAATATATGGTAGCATATGAGGTATACCTTATATAATATCTATATCTATATCATGTATACATAAATATATACTTTTTTCTTCTGTGTTTTCTCTCTTCCCAGTTTATATTTGAATAGTTTCTCCCCATTTTATAATATCTATTATACTTGCTGGCCCTTATTTACTCTTAAATCTACCCCATTCCTTGAGCTCAATGAAGCATATGCTTTTATCTGCTGAGCTATCTGAATAGCACTCTAATTATAAATTGTTTAGAATAGTACTACAGTAGTACTCACTGAAACAACGTGACATGCACATACATGAATTTGATTTAACTTAAAACTATGGTTTTGAGTTGCATCTACTGACCTATGAAAGTCCTTAGTTTATCCTTCTTTATGGCTGATTGGTACACCATTGTATGAAAATACATTTATTTATTTCTTTGTTTATGTAGTTAGTTTAAGGTCTATAGTGTTTCTCTACACACAACGTACTTCCAGCAATGGTCTTGTTTTTTAGCTTCCCAAGCTCTGGGATTATAAATGCATGTTACCACACCAAGTCGTAGACCATATCTATTTCATCAATTCCTCAGTTGATTGGCATTAAACTTGTTTCCAAAATTTAGCTACTACAAATTTTATTTCTATAAACATGGTTGCCTATATGTCACTGTAGTTTAATTATTTTAAATTTTTGGGAAGATACCTAAACAGCAAATGGCTGGGTCAAATAGGAGCTCCAATCCTACCTTACTGAGATTTCTTCACACTGATTGCCACAGTGGTTACACAGGTCTAACAACAGTAGAGAGGTTGTCTCTTTCTTTATTATCCTTCAAGAATTGTTTTGTTGGTTGATTTTCTCTTTCATTTTTCTTTCTTTTTTATTGTATTTGATGGCAGAAATTTTTTTTCTGGGGAGAGATGGAACCACAGATTTGTTTTAGCTTGAATCTTTTTAATTCCCACTGAGGTTGAACACTTTTTCATCCATTTATTTAGTGTTTGTATTTCTTCAACTGAGAAATTTGCATTTATCTCAGATGTCTATTTTTGGATTTGTTATTTAAAATTAGGCATTTTGATTTTTTACAGGAAAGCATTTCTTCAGCACTTGAATATGCCTCATAGTAGAATTTTTCAATTTTTTTATGTATTTAATACAGGGACTACAAGGTCTTACTGCACATAGCAGACTCATAGTGATTCTCGTGTTTCAGTGTCCCAGCTGCTGTGAGTACAGGTGTGCGCCACCACACTCAGACTCAGTGGCTTTCTCTGTGCTCTCCAGGAGTGGCGTGGGTGTGGCATGTTGTTCTGGCGATCAAACCCCATTCCTTGAGCTATCTGGATAGCCCTCTAATTATAAATTGTTTAGAATAGTATTACAAACAATAGAAATGTAGCACAATTTTAGAGTATATGCTTTGCATGCACAAGGCCCTATGTTCATTCTTCAGTATAACACATACACACAAATACACACACTCAAACAGAAATAATAATCAGGACACTTTCCTAAAGACTTCATGATCATCGACTCGTACCTTAATGAGACATAAATGTATTAAGACCACAACTCTTTATACAACATTGAAAAAAATATTACCCTAATGTACTTCCTTTGTTCCTTCAAAATTTAGATCATTCATTCATATCACCATAAGTTTTTTTCAATATGAAGCTCTACCCCTACACAGAAATCTGTAAATTAACCTTTTTCATTTTCTAAATTCAACAACAAATTCATAAAAATATTCAATTTTCAGGATCAAAATCTTGAGGAATCATATTTGTACAATATAATAGCATATTTTTTTCAAAACATGTCCTTCTTTAATGAGGACCAATCCTTGTTTTAATACCTTTTGAAAAATTTCCATATGCTGTCCCTCTCTCTCTCTCTCTCTCATTTATGTAATACAAAATTAACCTTCTTCATTCTTTAGTAATTATTGCATGCAAAATAGCCACTATGTATGCATTTTAAATATGGAAAATTTTAGAGTTCACCAGAATAATCAAGAACCATTGAATTACTTTTGATTTTTTTTAAAGTACAATGAGTACCTCATGGAACATCATTTTTACAGATATGGTAAAATTAAGCTTTTGTGGATCCATAAATGCCTAAAATTTATATCAGTATTACATATTTATCATGAAAACAAATGCAGGGTTATTTTTATGGGGGCTCACTTAATCATTTATGTTTACAATACAGGAATGGTGCATTATTTATGAAAGTCTAAACACTTGATTTACTTCAATATATAGAAAACGTATGTAATACTACTCATAAATATACACATAAGTATCCCAATTATTGAGATATAAACACTATAATTATCTTGCTTCATGCTCACTCATTTTAGGTAAATTGCACAGCATTCTCTTCCACTTTTAAAGACCCTCCCAATAAGTAAAAAGGGAACATGAAAGTTTGAAAAGCGTACTGACTGGTTGCTTTCATAGATAATGCATATGATCTATGCTAGACTACATTGTATATATGATTTTACATGATGTTTAGATTTGATGACTAGAAACTCACAAAACTATTAAAAATTTTAAGTGCTTTTTCTCAACATATATGGATATTGATGTACACCCATGTATTTTAAAATGTATTAACTAGCTAATGCATATCACACAATTTAATTAATCATCAATTTTATGAGAATTGGCTTTTCCACAGATAATTCAATATTCTTACTCTGTGTTCTAATAAGATTATATCCTGTAGACTGATTTAAAATTAAATGCACTAGACCTTGTCATCAAGAGAACGATTGGATGTTGTAAAATTTACTAGCAAGCTTATAGTGATTCCCCTTGTTTCTAATTCCCTAGCACTAGGATTATAGGCCCAAACAACCAGACTGGTTGGGCAGTGCGGCATGTGGTGCCAAGGATTAAACCCCAGTTGCTGAGCTTAGTCCACTGATCTGTCTTGCTAGCCCTTAACCAATCGTTCTTGTCTACTATATTATCAGATCTCTTGCAAACTGCTTTCTTCTTGCCTGCAGACATCTGTATAAAGCTGAAATCTTATTCCAGCATACGATATGAATTGCATTGAAAATGTAAATTGTTTAACTGTCTAAAGTATCCTTTCCTAGATAGAGAACAAAAACTCTCATTGAATATGCTAAGTAGATAATTCTTATTGTTGAGAGATTTCTACTTTTGATGTTAAGAGAAATTGGCATCAATATATATGTGCAGGGGGAAAGAAAGAACTTGAAGAATGATGAAGGGAAATCATTTGAATAACAGTGAAGTCATCATCAACAATTGCTGGTATTATTTAGTTGTGTATAGAAAAGTTTCACCCACATTCATATTAGAAAGCCTTTCATTTGTTTTGTGTTACAAAAAATATTCCTATCCTTTCTTGGTTTTCATTAATTATTACATCTCAGATTATTTCTATATTGATTAAAAAATAAAATACTTGGGAACACGCGAAAATGCCAAGTATCAGCAACTTTAAAAATAAAGTAGTCATTAACTTAAAGTCCTGTTCACAAAAGAGTTATACAAAAGAAAGTACATGCAAGTTATGTGTCTGGCACCTTCTAATACAAGACATTGGGAAATGTTTAAGTAAATTATATTACCTAAATGATATAAATGTTTGCATTATGCACATATTCCACCATTTCACTGATTTATTAAATGTTTCGTTTCAGTTATCCAGAAAATGACTTCAGTTGGAAAATACTCTAGGAAACGTAAGAAATACAAAATATGTGACTTTTGGAAAAATATAAACAGGAAAGTATTAAAATTATATCTAATGAATAATACCTTGGAGAAGCTAGTCCTGTGAATAATGAGCATACTAATCACACACACATTTCTCATAACACTTTAACTGAATGAACAAGTGGTGTCCTGCAGTACGTTTTTCATGATGTTAAAATTATGTTAAAAGTCACAAGATCACAGAGCACACAGTGGTTCTTCTTTCACTACAGAATAATTGGTGAATCTCTTCCCAGAGCAAGAGGCTATGGAAGAGATCTTATCAGCAGAAGTGGAGAAAAAAGCTCTTAATTCAGATTTCCTCACTTAATTCAGATTAGTGAGATGGGGAAAATGTGGAAAACAGTGCAAATGAAGCATCAGTCAAATAAAGCTATCGCCATGTGAGAGATATACTGCTTAATAATAACACAATGTTGTGTAACTTTGAAATCCTTAAAAAAGAAGCAAAAGCAAGCTTCATTCAGTAGCTCCCTGTTCCACATGAAGAAAACAAAACCACCTGTTATTGTACTAGTGATAACAAAAGTTGTCCAACATAATCAAACTCTTGTATCCTTTACTTCACACCAGCTACAGACATTTTAGAACGTCATTACAGGTTAATAGTAACATTTTCTTTTTTATTACATATTTGCAATATTATACATAGCATATTATATTTAATATATTATATTAAAAATATATTAATATGAAATAATATCTATGTGTATTAATATAATATAAATATGATACATAGGTTATACATTGCATATTTATATTAGGATGAGGCTCCTGAGTATATTTCATTTATCAAAGGGAAATTGACTTTGATATATGAGCATTTTGTCTATAATCATGTTTCTGGAAAGAATTATGTTTGTGGATCAAAGTTTTATAATGTATGATTTTGGGGGTTGGGGAAATGGTTCAGAAGAATAAGCGCTTCCCTGACAAGGGCAATTGCCTGAGTTCAATCCCTGGTTCCACAAAAAAATAAAGTAAAAATAATATATAATTTTGATGTAGTGTCAATTAATCTTTGGATGCCACACATATTTTTCTGTTCTGGAAGGATGGAGCAATGTTGTAATATGAAAATGGATATTCTGGTGAAGTCCATGCATTTATAACCCACACTTGTACTCATAGCACTATAATGAGTTTACTGAATTTTCAGTAGTGAGGTCAAGTAGAAAGACATTTTCATTGAGATTGCCTGATGCACAGAAAATTGGCAATCTAACTACATTGTCACTTTCTTTTCCTTAGCCATAAAATAACGGGATTACTTTGCCACCAATTGATACATTTGTGTACATGTTAACTCATGTGAGGCTGAAAAACGTTGTCTCTAATGAATAAAGGAAACTCTGCTGCTTTTAGTGAAAATAAAGATTTCTCAACAGAATTTTATATTCCAGTTTTGATTTTACTATGACACCATGAGAACAAATAAACTGAGAAATAAGTGAACATTATTTTACTGATAGTAATAGAAACATTAAAAATTGGCATGAACTAGGTAAATGATACATAACACAATTCCCAGCATGGCCCTTTTCACAAGTTTGAAGTGACGTATTCAGCATTGTTGGTGGGATCTCAGACTGACGTAAGTCTTACGGAAGCTAGAGTGGAGCTTCCTTGCAAAGCTAGGATTCGAGATTCTATCCAATCCAGGCATTCCTCTTCAGGGTATTTTTCCAAAAGAACTGAAACCCTCATACCCCAGCGACATATGTGCACCCATCTTTAGAACTGCATAAATTTTCAGAACTAAATCCTAGAAACAACCCAGAAGACAATCAACTAAGGAATGGATAAAGAAGATATGTTGTTTCTACACAGTGGAGTATAATTCAGCTATAAAATAAGATAAATTTGCATCTTTTATTGCTAAATGGATGCAACTAGAGAACATACTCTTAAGTGAAATTAATGAGATCCACATGTGTAAACACTGTATGCACATGTGAGAATCTGAAAGAGAAAAATGAAATCTGAAGGGTAGGCTAGATACTGGGAAGAGGGAATGAACTTATTTAAAATGAAAGAGTTACTGATTTGGGTAGAAAGACAGGAGAGGGAATGAAGGAAAGAGAATTATTTCTGCACGTAAGCAAAATGGTTTGGACAACAGCATGCATTTCTGCTCATCTATGGAAAGAAGCATTTAACACTTTAATGTGTTTTCTCTTCTTTTTTCAATTAAATGTGATTTTTCACTTCTTAATTTCTTATATACTTTTTTTCTTTTTTCTTTGAAATTTAGAAGCATGCATTTGTTAATATGAATAACCTATTGTAACACAACGCTATGCGTTAGAAGAAATACTACAAAATTAATATTACTTTGTTAATTGAAATATTGTAATACTTGTATTTTTTCTGTTTTAATTCTAATTTGTATTTAAGAAAAAGACCTATCAGAGTTTTTTAGTCTAGTAATGAAAGAAACAAATTTATGATTAAAATACAAAATTTTATAAATGAAAAAAATTTTACTTCTAAGTTTGAAATCAGATGTTAAATATTTAAAAAGGAGACTAAACAGTTTTCCACTGGGGTGTCCTGAAGACACTTCTAATAGGGTCTCTGTGGAGTACAGTAAATTTACAACAAATATAGCTCAAAGAAATTTATCAACATTCTTTCCCCCAAACTCTCCAAGTTTCATGCCATTAGAATCTAATGAAAACTGAACTTATTTTAGTTGAAAAGTTCTGTGTTAGAAGTATTTTGTTATGGGAACAAAAAAGTGAATTAAATGAAGGGAAAATCTGAGTTAAATTTACACAATAGGGTTCCAGAATTCTGTGGTTTCAGTATTAATCATTTAGTTTTACAATCCTAAATCATAAATTGCCTTGTACACCTATGTTTATATCATCAAAACTTGCTTTAAAATATCCAGAGCCTCGGAAGTCCATAAATGTTCATTAGCTACATTATCACTTGATTTCTAGTTCTATGTAAAGGTGATTGTGCATACAGGTTTATTTGATTATTATTATTCTTTATTTGACAACAAAATGTAATACACAAAATAGGAGACATACAATGCCAGATTAATATTTGGTAGAGAACAGCAGATATTAAACTAAAGGAACAAACCGACTTTTGTAACCCTTGTGTCATCAAGGTTCTGTTTTCTTCCCTGTAATCCACATAACTAAGACTTCAAAATATTAATTTATTTTGAAATGTAGAAGTTATGTTTTAACTTATTGATTTATTTATCTTTGTACATAGGCCTCAAGCAATAGAGAGTGAACAAACACTGGAAAAAGAGCTTTACAGCAAAGCAAGATCTCTATGAAGTACACATCATTTCTTTTTCTGATAGAACCACATGTTACCTTACTTGGAAAGTTGTAGAAGAGGGCTGACATGGCTCTAAGAGTGTAGCCACTTGATGATTATGAACACAACCATGAATGTTCTTGTTGAAAGAGGTCAGATGTTGACTGTCCTGATGTCATCAGCTTTCATTGTTCTTTGCCCTAATAAGTCATCTGATAATCTATTTGAAATTTACTCTAGATCTTGTGCTTTGCAAAGTTAATTTGTGTGACTATAACATAAGAAGAATTTGTCTTTTTTGTAGATAAATTAGTAAAAATATTAAATTGCCTATTAGTCTTGGAAATATATGTTGTTTTAAGTTTTAGGGTGAGATAGGATGCTATGAGAATGTGTTACTCAGAGCACTCCAAGAAATAACTCTGAATGATATATCATTAAGGTCTTTCAGTCAGAAAGTCAATGTGTATTTGACTTTGAAGAATGATAGTTGTTCTCTTTCTCATCTTGCAATATGGCAGGTGTACAAACTGAAAAGGGAGACACTAAAGAGAAAAAAACCGAGGGCCAGGCTGATAGCTCAGTGGATTAAAGTGCCTGTTTTGGCAAAAGCAGGGACCAAGAATTGATCCTCAGAGTGTCATGCTGGCTCCCCCCCATGGGATACATTGTTATGGGGATTGAGACTGGGCATGGTATTGCACAATTGTAATTTCAGCACTTTGAAGGCTGAAATCAAGAGAATCTCTATGAATCTAACCTGTGTAATGAGTCCCTGTAGAACCTGAACTAAATACAAAAAGAAAAAGACAAACCTGAAGCCAAAAGAGCTGCTTCCAGTGGTACTGGTAAAACGGGCAGTGTGAAGGCAAAATTGTAGAAGAATGGGCAGAACCATTAAGCAGAAACCCAGGGATTGGTTTGTACTCACAATATGCTCTGTATTGCAGAAAGACTTTATACAAGAGTAAGCACACAGCTACTAAAGCAAAGGTTGAGGGGAAAAAAAGGAGAAAGTTCTTGCTACTATCACAAAACTTGTTGTTGGGGACAAGAATGGTGGTACATGGGTGGTTAATCTTTGAAAAATTCCCAGGTACTACCTTATTGAAGGTGTACTCTGAAAGCTTATGAGCTATGGCAAGAAATCCTTCAGTCAGCATGTGAGGAAACTGAGCTAGCATCACTCGTGGCACCATCTTGCTCATCCTCACCTGGCATCACAGAGGCAAGAGAGTGGTTTTCTTGAAGCAGTTCGTCAATGGCTTGCTACTTGTGACTGGGCCTCTTACTGAATCATGTTCCTTTACAAAGAATACCCAGAAATTTGTAATTGCAATAGTAATCTATATTGGCAAAGTGAAAATCCCCAAACACATCAATGTTACTTACTTGAAGAAGAAGCTGCAGAAACCCAGACACAAGAAGGGTGAGATCTTTGACACTGACAAACAGAGATACCAGATTTCTGAGCAGTGAAAGGTGAATGATTAAGCAGTGGACTGACAGACTTTGGAAGAAATTAATACTTTTCCTCAGATCCAGGTCTACCTAATATCCATCTTTTTCTCTGACAAATGGGATTTGTATTCCAAAGTTCTTAATAAGAACCTAATTAAATAAATGAAAAATTAAAAAAGAATAGTAATTATAAATCTTGTGAAATCTCGTTATGGCAATACACATGAACTCTAAGGACTTATACATGCATTATCAATATTTCTCATGAAGCACTGGCAAAAATTATTTTCCCTTGTGAAGTTCAATTTTCTCATCTGGAATTAAAATATTCAAAATGTAAATGCTCTAAATTGAGCTTTGTGAATCTTTTGCATTCATCAATGAATGTACAGAAGTCATATTAAGTACTAAAATCTTGTTGAATAATGGATGTATGAATTCTTATTCCATATATTTAAAAAATAGGAATACAATTAAAAATATGTGAAGTAAATTGAAAATACAAATCTCTACTTAAACAATGTATCAAAATTCTTCTGCTAGGGGCACCAGACCTAGAGCAGCTAGGCTGGTGAGTGAGAGCTTCAGGCCCGCCATGCTGGAGAGACATTTCTCAGCCATACCAGGTCCCAGCCAATGGCCCCAGACGCAGCGTAGCTTGGCCTATGAATGAGGGTTCCAGGCCCACGATGCCGGAGGGACTTTAGCAGCCTTCTCTGGTTCTGGGAAGTGGCTCCGGACACAGCACTGCTTGGCTGACCCAACAAGACTACCTGGGGAACAAGAATATCCACGATCCTTTAGGGAGCCCTGCAAGCTCATCAAATCCCAGGCCCGCCCACCTAGAGAGTGATCTGCCTGAGACACGAGGGCCGACTCACAGCTTTCTGGATCCTTGCTCCAAAGCCAGCCAAGATAGTGGGAACTTTCGCTACTCACACTGCATCCCGGTTTGATTCATGCTCACCTGACCAGGGAACAAACAGAGGGGAACCACAGGAACTGCAGCAAATAGGAACTGAACACAACAGCTAGATTGAGTCCAGGCATAACTGGATAATCTCAAACTTAATAGACTGGCACTTGAATCTCATTACATGTTAAGGTTGTAGCTGCAGTAAAGCTTTAAACTAAAGGTCAGAGGTCAGTGCTATACAGAAATACAAAGACATGAGAAAAATGAAATCTAAGGTCTCGAGTAAACCAGTATGTGCAGAGGACACTAGCTCAGCTGAAATGAATGAGTTAACAGATACAGAAGCAAAGGAACAACAGCCAAAAGGAACTCAGACAAGAATTAATTCCTAAAATAAAAAAAAGAAATATCTGAATACATAGCACCTGAAATAAAGTATCAAATGGAGAAACATCTGGGGGAAAACCAATGCTCACCTAGAACACGTGCAGACAGCATGATTCCAGGTGAAACATATGAATCAACAGAGTCCGAAGCCAAGAAACAACAGAAGAGAGGTCATGAGGAATGCAAAGCAGAAATAATTTCTGAAATCAAAACAGAATTCTTTGAAAAAACAGATTTCGTTGAAATCACAGCATCTGAAATACAGAAAGAAGTCCAGAAATACACAGAGTAAACCCAACTTGGGACAAACTCTGCAGAAAAAGAATTAATAACTACATCTAAAAATAACATGGATAAAAAAATAGAAGAGATCAGAAATATGATGGATTCCTTGAATGAGCAATGCAGGAACGAAACAGAATGTATAAAACAGTGAAAGAGATATAGAAGAACTAAGAATATCGATCACGAGTCCACAAAACCATTTGAATGAAAGCGAAGACAGTTTCAGATCTTGAAGACACCAGTATATCTAGTGGAAAAAACGAGAAAGGATCTCTTAAAAACAATGAGAATGCAGAAAAAATAATCCATCACCTGCAAGATGTTGCAAGGATGAACAATGTGAGATTAATTGGTATCGATGAGAATGAAGGAGTCAATACAAATGACATAAAAAGAATTTTGGAGAAGTAATTTCAGAAAACTCCCAAATATGAGGAAACAACCCAACATTCAAGTAACTGAAGCATACAGAACACCAAATAACTTCAACCGAAGTGAAAACACGCTGAGACATACAACAGTCAAGATCCAAGAAATCCAACACAAAAATAATATACTGTAAACTGCTAAAGAGAAGAAGCAGGTCACATTCAAAGGAAAACCTGTAAGAATTACAGTCGCCTTCTCTATACAAACCATGAAGGCAAGGAGAGCATGGAGCAGAGTTCTGCAAGTCCTGTATGAAAGCATATTCCTGCCCAGACTACTGTACCTTGCAAAACCCTCTTCCAAGTTTGATGGAAAAGTGAAATACTTCCACGACAAAGAACAACTAAAGAATTTCATGATAACAAAGCCATCCCTACACAGGCTACTGAAAGATATTCTAGACAGCAACCACATTGACCAGAACTCCACGAATGAGAATGGAAGGAACCCACTAAACAGGACAATTAAACACAGGATACAAAGGAGTAAACAACAGCAGGTAAATATCATGGCAAACATAAGTCAGCACATTTCCATTATAACCATCAATGTAAATAGACTCAATTCACCGATTAATAGAAAAAGACTGCCATAGTGGATTGGGAAACAAAATCCAACCATAAGCTGCATACAAGAGACACACTTAACTCAAAAGGACATTCATAGGCTCAAAGTCAAAGGATGGAAAACAATACTACATGCCCCAGCACCTCAGAAAATAGCAGAAGTAGCAATTCTGTTCTTTTCAGACAGTCTCAACTTCAAACCAAGAATGATCAAATGACACAAAGAAGGCCACAATATATTGGTCAGGGGAAAAAACTCAAGAGCAAGAGGTAACACTCATAAATGTCTATGCACAAAACACAGGAGCACCGAACTATGTAAGACAAATCTTAATGGACATGAAAAACCTGATATTGAAGACCACAATCTTAGCAGGAGACCCTAACACCTCCTTATGTCAAAAAGATAGATCAACCAGACAAAATATTGGCAAGGAAGTAGCAGAACTGAACCAGAGCTTGGAGGAAATGGACATGCTAGACATATACAGAGTGTTCCTCCCAAGCACAGCTGAATACACATTTTTTTCTGCCTCACACAGGTAATTTTCCAAAATAGACCACATACCAGTCCAGAGGTCATGTGTAAGTATATGCAAGAAAATAAAAATTATACCATGAATATTACCTGACCACAGTGCAATGAAACTGGAAATAAATGAAAAATAAAACCCAGAAAACCGGCTAAATTCATGGAAATTAAACAACTTCGTACTCAGCAATCAATGGGTTACAGAAGAAATTAAATAAGAAATTCAACAATATCTACAATTCAATGAAAATTCAAGTACAACCTACTGGAATTTATGGGGTTCGATAAAAGCAGTTCTTAGAGGGAAAATCATAGCTATGAATTAATACATTTAGAAAAACAGAATGGGAACAAATAAACACCCTAATACTGCACCTCCAACAACTAGAAAAAGAAGAGCAAATGTAAACCCAGAGCACAAAGATGGGACGACAGCATAAAGATTAAGGCAAAAATTAATTCTATTGAGATGAAGAAAACCGTTGATAGAATCCACAAATCAAAAAGTTGGTTCTTCGAAAAACTAAGTAAAGCTGATAAGCCTCTAGCCAACCTCATGAAAAAGAGGAAAGAAAATATTCAAGTACATGCAATAAAAAAATGAAACGGGTGAAATAACCACAGACCCAGCGGAAATTCAGAAGATTACCAATAGTTACTTCAAGAATATTGATGGCCACAAAATAGAAAACACAGAAGAAACGGATAGATACCTCAAAAGGTACAAATTATGAAAACTGAACCAAGAAGATATAACAAATCTCAATAAGCCAACAAAATATGAAACGTAATAAAAATCGTAGTGACAAAGAAAAGTCCAGGTCCTCATGGATATACTGCTGTATTCTATATGAAATTTATGGAAGATATAATTCCTACACTCTTCACACTCTTCAATAAAATTGAAAAGGAAGCAGTCCTCCAAAAATCATTTCTGGAGGCAAGTATTATACTGATTCCAAAATCAGGGAAAGACACAAGCAAATAGGAGAACTACAGGCCAATCTCCCTCATGAACATAGATGCAAAAATATTCAATAAGACCCTAGCCAATAGTATACAGCAATTCATCAAGAATATCATACATAATAACCAGGCAGGATGGTTCAGTGTTTGAAACTATATGAATGTAATACACTAAAACTATATGAATGTAATACACTGAATAATAGACTGAAATCTAAAAACCGCATGATCATCTCAATTCATGCAGAGAAAGCTTTTGACAAAGTTCACACTCATTCATATTCAAAGTCCTAGAGAAAATTGGAATAGATGGACTACAGCTTAACTTGGTAAAAACCATCTATGACAACCCAAAAGCTCATATAATCCTAAATGGGGAAAAACTGAAATCTTTTACTCATAAATCAGGTACAAGACAAGGATGTCCTCTATCACTCTGCCTATTCAATATAGTTTTGGAATGATTAGCAACAGCCATTAGAAAAGACAGAGAAATGTAAGGAATAAGAATACGTAAAGAAGGAGCTACATTATCATTATTTGCAGATGACACGATACTTTACTTGGAAAACCCCAGAAATTCCACCAAGAAATTACTGAAACTGATATGGAAATTCAGTGGCCTAGCAGGAAAAAATGTCAATACTCCAAAGTCAATAGCATTCCTCTACGCAGATATCAAGCACACTGAAAGGGAAACAATAGCAACAATTCCTTTTACACTAGCATCGCGGAAAACGAAATACCTTGGAATTAACCAGGGAAATCAAAGATCTTTTCATAGAAAATTACAACGCCCTAAGAAAAGACATCATAGAAGATGTCAGTAAATGGAAAGATATTCCATGCTCCTAGATAGGAAGAAAGAACATCGTGAAGATGGCCATACTACCAAAATTGCTGTACAGATTTAATGCAATTCCTATCAAATTGCCACCAACATACCTCCCAAACATAGGGAAATCGTTCCTGTAATTTATTCGAAACTACAAACGACCTAGAACAACAAGACAATTTGGTCAATAAAGACAGGGCAGTAAGCATCACAATTCCTGACATGACTGACATTATACTACAAAACCACTGTGATTTAATCAATGTGGTATTGACAATGAAATAGACTCGAGGATCAGAGGAATGGAGCAGAAGACACAGAGGCATCTACAAACACAGTCACCCACCTGATCTTCGAGAAAGGGGCCAAACAAACTTACTGGAAGAAAGATAGCCTCTTTAACAAATGGTACTAGAAATCCTTGTTGTCTACATGCCGAAAACTAAAACTTGACCCAGCTCTATTACCATGCACTTAGCTAAAGTCAAAATGGATTAAAGATCTAAACATTAAAACAGAAACACTCAATCTCCTGGAAGAGAAAGTAGGAGGATCTCTTGAAGACATAAGGGTAGGTAAAGAGTTCATGAACAAACATATATTTGCATGGGAAACACTTGAAACAATCAGCAACTGGGATCAACTCTTCTTAAGAAACTTCTGCAAGTCAAAAGAAATTGTCAACAGAGTGAAAAGACTATCCACAAATTTTGAAAAAATCCTAACTAATAAGTAATCAGAAAAAAGGTCTGATGTCTTGAATATATAAAGAACTAAGATATAACAGGGCCCTCAAATTTAAAGATCCAATTCAGAAATGGGCATCTGAGATGAATACACACTTCTCAGAGGATGAAATTAAAGAAGCAAATAAATATATGAAAACATGCTCCACATCGCTAGTCATCCATGAAATGCAAATAAGAACAACACTATGTCACTGCAGAAAGAATGGCTGTCATAAGGAAATCAGCCAACACCAAATGTTGGAGAGGTTGTGGAAAAAAGGGAACACTTCTTCACTGCTGGTGGGAATATAGATTGGTACAACCATTGTGGAGGTCAGTGTGGAGATTCCTCAAAAGAGTAGGACTAGAAATCCGATTCAAGCGAGCTATCCCCCTACTGGGACTTTCCCCAAAGGTTCTGAAAACATTGAATCATAGAGATATATGTGTACCTATGTTTATAGCAGTGCAATTTGTGATAGCAAAATCTTGGAAACAACCAAGATGTCCATCACATGAGAAATAGTTGAAAAAGATGTGGTATTTCTATACAATGGCGTATTATTCAGTTATAAAAAATGATAAACTTGAAGCATTTATATTGAAGTGGATGCCACTTGAACATATACTCATAAGTGAAATGAACCAGACACACGTGTAAATATTATATAGTCTCCCCAGTGTAAGAAGTCAAAAGAAGAAATGCAAATAGAAATGTACAACAACTAAAGACAATTGAGTCAGATAGGGCAAACTTAATCGCATATACTGCAGGATACTAATCAGATTTTCTTCTGGATGGTTCACAACCTAAATTCACACACCAAAATTGGAGAAATAGAAGAGATGCAAGGCCAGTCAACATTTTGGCCCTGGCCTTTCAAGTTCAGCGAAGACTCAAGGGAATATGAGAACCTGTACTGCAACATCACGAAAGTCAGTTGTGCCCTAAATTTTCTGATCAAGGAGATTATATATCCACAGAGGAAAGAGATTAATAATGTATAGTGTGCCTGGAGAGAGTTCCATGGAGAGAAAACTTTCTCTCAGGCTCTCATAGAGTGCGAACTAGTCAAGCATTGGTCATGACTCATCTGCATGGATGACACAGACAAAGGATGTACAGAGTAAGGTACAGGATAACAAGATAAAGCCTGAGGAGACTTCACTGACCTCATAAGAACCAAAAGCTACATCTTTTTGTATATAGGTCTTGATCTATCTCGGTCTTAACCATCCAGCAGAAAAGTTTAAAAATGAGGTATACAACACGTGGCCATAGTAATTACTTGAGCTGTAAATGGCTACAGTCAACAATTTCTTCAGATAACTCACTATTATTGTGGAATGCTGGATTGTGTTGGATTGCGTCACTGAGTTCAGGTACCTAAATTGGTCTAATAACAATGGAGTGCTCATCTTTGACAGGTCTAGAAAAAAACACAGTATGCAAAGGAAGAATCATCGTGTGTGTGTATAAACATTACAGTTACGAAAAATATGCCATACTTGTGCATAATTCTATGAGAAGCAAGATTTGCACTAATAGTGGTAGGATAAAATATTATGTTGGCTTCTAGTACTATGCACAAACAGTAGAGAGATAACAAGGTAAAGAGTATTAATTATTGAATCTGTGATATAATTCATGTATAAAAAATAAGATAAGTATATAACTACACTGTCTTTATTCACCGATTAGAGACATCTGCTATAATAATGCCTGTAATTATAATATCATATATGCACCATGTAAGACACCAAAACATTATAAAAACTTTTTTCAGTGTATTAGTTTATCAAATCTGTACTATTAATTTGTCTTGAAACTCTCATTGCTATTTTTTCTTCAATAAAAATAGTAATAATAAAAAATATAAAAAATTGTCATCCTACTCCAGATACATTAAAGTATAAGAAAAAAATAATAAAAAACTAGAAGAAAATATGAAACAATTATACCACTAATATTGTCAGTTTCTTAGTATGTGTTTCGTGTAATAATTATTACTAAGATTTCAGACCTTTCAGGGGCCTAGAGTTGGCTCAGTGGGATAAGCACTTCCCTGGCAAGCACAAGGAGCTGAGTTAAATCCAAGGTCCCATAAAAAAAAAATATTCAGACCTTTCAGTACCTTATAGTCATGTCTAAATACAAGTATACAAGCTTTAAATTTCTGAAATTATTGTAAATATCTCTTAGAAATCCATCTCTGCAAGCATGATCATGCTACTTGTTTGTGCACCTTGAAAATTTAAATATGTGGCCTTTTGGAGACTTTAGGAAATACATTTTTAAATATAGATTGTCAAAATTCAACAATTATTTTATGATTATGTATATACCCATTAATGTTAGAAATAAAATTATGTGCAAGTACTTATTGGAATCTATCCATATATCCATGTACAAAATACTTGAAAATATCAACTTTAGTGTTTGTGTGTGCACATCTAATCTATATGATTGCAACTCATTTGAGAAAATAACATATTATCTTAAGACTTCTCTCAATCTTTTGCCTTGTTTATATTTTCTGATTTAGGAACTTTTTCTGTAATGTTTCAAGTCATAGGGAAAGCTGACATATGACCATCAAGGGTACTGCATTTAGATTTTCTTTGTCCATTCTTACCAAATTTTGATATTTCTAGAGGGCCTCATAGCTGTTTCCAAATCTTTGCCTACTGTGTACGTATACCTGCTTATTCACCTTGGCAACTATTCCTTTTTTGTTGGACTGGACTCTATGTTCTTTATTCACAAAGCCTGGCTCAGAGACAAGTCTGAGAGTAGATAAAACATCCTTTCAATTATAGACACGCTTATTTCTATATGATAGCAAGTACCTTCATTTCATTATTTTCTCAGAAATATGTAACACATCTGGAATCCTCTGAGAATATAGTGAGGCAAATGTAGAGCTTCATTGTGTAAATCATAAGAAAGAATCTTTGACTGTACCAACAATATTTATTATGTAACTGCATATAAAGATAAACCAAGTTGACATAGCTTTTCTGACACAAAGACCTTATATTGTCTTTGGATAGAAAGATTGAACCAAATAAAGAAAACTGTGGGAAATATATTTCCATCAGATAAGAATGGTATTAAAGGAAATTCCAGCAGACATCAAGGAGTAATTGATAATTTAGTTGAGCCCAGAACAATATGCATGATAAGCTGAAGGAATACAGGAGAGGCTGACACAAAAAGAGAAAAATATAGAATACAGTTGTCAGGTGCCAAGAATTGAAATTTCAGTTCATACAGCAGGGACTGAATAAGGACGTAGATGCTTCAGAGAGCTAAATTAGAACCAAATGACTATCAAACTGAAACTACTATTAAAAGCATTTCTGAGGTAACACTGATAAGAGAGAAGTAGACAACATAAGACAAGATTTTCTTTTCTTAAAAACATTGAAAATCCAATAATTATATTTGATTCATGGGTGAGAAAGAAACAGAAAGGGTGGTGCTGTGGATATTGCTCAGTGGAATAAGCGCTTCCCTGGCAAGTGCAAGGATCTGAGTTCAGTTTCTGGTTCAGCCAAAAAATAAATGAGAGAAAAGAAAGAAAGAAAGAAAGAAAGAAAGAAAGAAAGAAAGAAAGAAAGAAAGAAAGAAAGAAAGAAAGAAAGAAAGAAGAAAGAGAAAGAAAAAGCAATTTAGAGGTTGTTAAAAGTGTTCAAGAAACAAGGTACAGATCTTAGACTATATGGTTTCAGTGAGATGAATATGTCCTTTGGTAATAAATAGTCCAAGCCTCTGTTATGCTACATGTGTAAAAATATATTTAGGATCAGAAGAATTCTTAAGAAGTAATTGCCATACATGGTCATTTAGGGTAACATTGGCTGCTGAAATGTTTTCTGTTTTTCTCTTATCAATAGTAATGTTTGAAAAACTGACCTTGTTTTATATTTTCCAAGTTCTACCCAGAGCTAAACAAGATAAGATAAATGTTACAAATTATTAACTTTTAAGAGTTTTTCCAGGTTGGACATTTTATCATATACTGAGTACAATGTTTATGTGAATTTTTAGGATTTTCAGCCCTGTCGATAAGAACCTCACATCATAGATAAAATAACTTGCCAAAGACTTTTCTAATTAAAGAAACCAGCCCAATTAAGTTGATCATGTTACAGTAGTGTAACGGAATATATTAATTTCAAATATGTTATAGAAATGTAACCTGATTTTCTCTGAGGTTTTGTGTACTTTGCTTGTATCTTTCTAATTATTATAGGTAAATATACTATATGATTCTATCTCCTAATCTTTTAGTATGATAGGTATTAATATAAATCTAACAGTAAGTTCCAGATTAATTTACAGTAAATGAAACCTAGTCTTCCTAAATCATTTTAGTTACCTAAATTTCGCTAAACGTTTCTCTTAAACTGACTCAATCACCTTTTAGTTTTTGTAAAACGTGGCTCTAGAATGACAACAGAAGACAGAGTTAATTTAACATTGAGAGATGAAATCACAAGTGATAAACACCAGTGTCTTCAGAGAAAATGTTCACACAGATACAGAGGGGAAATCTGCCAATATAATTTATACAATGTATGATGGTAGATATCATTAAGGAATCACTCGCATAACTCTATCACATCTTATGAAGGGCTCAAGAGTTGATGAAATGCAAATTTTACATAATTGCTTTGAAATAAATATGTATCTACTAAGTAAATCTATTGAATATCATTTGACTTGGATTCGTTCACCAGTTACACAACTTCATTTTAATTATAAACATCTGGTCAGCTTTACTTATAGGCTTCAACTGCTTTTAGTGAGTTGTTCACACCACACCATGAATGGATATGTTACTGGGAATTAAGTTAAATAGAAATAGGCAGTCAGACATGGACAGGTCCTAAAGGGAGTCAGTTTCAAAGATGAGCATAACACTGTAGTTTGAAATGCATTGGAGCAACTCCAGGTCTTGAGGTAAGGATTGTATGTCTCCATGGGATATAAGAGATATCTAGAGATTATACTGTACTTAGTATAACTGAGTATACTAAATTCTTGATATATATAAGTTACTCAGGTGATGAAGGCATAAGACACATTTATTAGAAATACCATCTTTGTTTTTTCATTTTCTCTTGCTCATGACCCAATTCCTTGTCAGATAAAAATTATCTAAATGTCTGTACTTTTGACTGATTATAGCATGGCCAACTTGTACCAACCTCATGAGGTTGCCTTTTAAAAAATTCTAAGAAAAACTATCTTTGTGATAACTCACTTGAGACCACTCCTTTTTAAGAAGAGCTACCTCATATTAAACTTCAATTCTTTTTTTAAAAACTGCAAATCTTAACTCACATAATCCTTAAAATCCATTGGGAAATTTAGGGGAGCATAAACTGAATTCATCAAACATCTAGCAAGTTCAGAGTTATATTGTCTTCTACGCAAAATGGACACTCAGATGGTCCAATATGTCAGATTGCTTAAAATTGATGAATGGCCAAACAATGGAGAAAGTGTAATGGAGCATTCCTTATGATCCAGCTAAAAATATTTCTACATTTTAGTTATTTATAATTTAAAATCAACCCCATGCTGTGAAATAAAATTGGTTGTCAAAGCTCTAACCCCTGACACCATCAATAGAAACAAGTGTTAGCATCTGCCGAAGCTGGAAATTTGTCGTATGTATAAGGGCAAGGCAAAGCTCAAGTGCCTAGAGCAGTCAGTGTGTCTTTAAGAAAGTATGCTGCCTGCACAGGTTCAGTGATTAGTCACTAGGCAACCTTGTGTCACAAGTTACTAAGTTTGGAAAAGTATAAATAAATGCCCTAACTGTTGGTCTTTGGGTCTTTGCCGATGAGACAAAGGCCTCCACCTGAACTTATCACTAATTACATGTCTTTTTTCCTCATTCTTGTTAGAGTTTCTGTGGGTACAAGAGACCACAGAGTCCTAACGAGAATAATGAAATTTCGACATATCTCTTGATGGTTCATGTGCCTAGCAGTCTACGTGATTCTACATGTGTGTGATTCTCAGGGTCTGTTTTGTGGGAATGGAGACTCATATAAATTCGGTTGAAGAAACATTGAGTGTCCTTCCTGTTTTAACGCAACTTTGATTAAAGTTCCATTGTTCTATGATTCCCTAAGTGCTTGGATGATGAAATAACGATGCACCATAAATTAGTTCCAAAGTTCAGGTTTCTGGACTTGTTTTTTCATTCTGAATGAGCATGTTCCTCACTAGAACTTTGTTTAACATGGTGGAAAGTGTTATCACTTTCACAACATCTTCATTAGTTATTTATATTCTGCTCTTTGGAGAAATGTTTAAGGTTATTATAGGAAGAAACTGTTTATTTATTTTTTTGCATAGCTAAGACTTAACTCTTCAGCCTGCAAATAACTTTTGAACACTGAATTAATGTATGGTATTTCCTTGAATGTTTAATAATTGAAGATCTTTGTTTAATTGATACTTTTGTAAACTCCTTATGAGAAAGTTCATTTATATCACATTTCTCTACATCAGAGTAAACACTCTGTAATAACAGTGTATAATCTTTTCTAGTGAAAATGTAACAAAATAACTCAAAATCCTGAAGAATTTCTTAAGCTATGAAAACATATAGCAGAAACAGAGTAATCAGAAAAAAAGGATTAACAGAGGATTACAAAGTATAACATGGTTTATTCATATGAGCTATACTTTTTATTTCTCAGATAATGTATGAGAAAAGCAAGAAACAAAGAAAGGGTAATATTTTCATGTAACTATACCAAGTAACAGCAAAACTGTTGTAATTATATCACCAAAGAATTCAACTGTGCTTTAATGAGATAAATGCATATGGTTCCTATAATTTCACTTAAGAAAAGAGTTTGAACTCTCATTAAATATAAGGGGAAAAATCAAAATACAACATGGTATTACATTTTTCCTTTTCCATAAATGTATTTTTCCACTTTATTTTTATATAATAATAGTGATATGAAAATAAGGGAATAGAAGTCCCCCACAATGGTATTCTAGATTATAATGTGAAGAAAACAAGACAAAACTGTATGCATAAAAAGGAAACATTAAGTATTTTATTTTTTTATTTTTTTATTTTTTGTTTTTTATTTATTTATTTTTTTTCCATTCATTTTTATTTTATTAAAACACAAATGTCAATCAGACAGTTTCAAAACACCTTAACCATACAGAGTCGATGAATTAATACATAGCAAACTGTTTTCATAACATTTTGGTACTGTACAAGGTGCATACATGATATTATATTTACAGGTTTTTTTATAGCTGAATTATATCAAAAATTCAATAATTATTTACCTAGTGGATGACCATAGCACGAAAAGCCGACATAATATCCTGTCCAACCACCATTAGTGAAGATCTTGCCTATCATAGAATTATGTAGAAGCACAGCGTTATCTATCCCAACTGTACTGTCTATACACACACATGATGATTTTTTCTTTC
>PVKA01036092.1:6344-22196 GCA_004027165.1 Ctenomys sociabilis
TATATATGTGTGTGTGTGTGTGTATATATATATATATATATATATATATATATATGTGTGTGTGTGTGTGTGTGTGTAAAATGACCATTAGTAATAAGAATATATAATAATTCTTTTTCTCCACCTTTCAAAGACTATTCTGCAATCTCCAGCATGGTTGCTGTCCTCTTTCACCCCTTTCACCTCCACAGTGATGAATATTTACAATGTTAAATTGTACTGTATTTTAAAATATGGGCAGAAAAAAGAAACACATGAATGCTAGAAATTTTTCAAAGTTGCAGAAAAGAAAAGATGTTTTCCAGGGTTTCTAGAAGACAATATACAGGTTATAGATTGAAAAGTGAAAAGAATGTTGATTAAGAAAACATAGAGAGCTGGAGGTCTATCATTATGTTGCAGGAAGCTTACATGAAGAATGGAGTTACCATGAAATTGACATATAATTATGGTATGAACTCTGTACCATGCTTTCCAGATACGGAATTATATAGAAACTAACAACAGAATTGTAAGATTCTTCAGGTTTATAAGACAGTACATTCTATATTTACTAAGAAGTAATTGTATGCTAGACTCTGTCCTAAATCTTGGAATGCATCCAAAGACAAAACCTGTCCTCAGTAAACTTACATTATCTTCCAGGGTGAGGTGGGGAGCCTAAAATGAACAAAGAAATAAAGATATAATGTGCTTTGCCCACACATAGAGATGAAGGCTCTGAACATATGAAACTGGTTGAGTAGGCTGGAATGTGGGCCAGGTGCTATTTATTATCATAGGCTATAACAAGGTTGGTTCTTCTAGTAAACAATATCATCTAATGAAATAGGTGAAGTTCATCCCATTGAAATCAATTTAACTAGACAAAGAATGGAGTAAAACTTTTTAGAGGTGGCTGTGCATGGCTGAGTAAAGCTGTAATAGTTTGTGTCTTTCAAAAGCTAGTGGCAATATTATACTTTTTATTGGTAGAATTGAAAAAACCAGAAATAATTTTGAAGGTAGTTATGGCTAAGAGATACATATGTGAGAACTACACTTAATCCCCTATGAAAGCTCTTTCTATTTAAAAAGCAAGAAAGTTAAATGGAATTTCCCTAGATAAAACCTGGAAAGTTCCAGGACATCTTCCTACATCATGTTTGCTCATCAGAGAAATGCAATGTGAGCAATCCTCTTTTATCATCTTAGAGCTCCTTTGTCAAGGGAAGGTTCTCTCCCCATAATTCAAGTTAGAGAGAAGGAAGTATAACTCACTTTCAAGGTCATTAAAAAGAATAGGGAATGTTTGATCCTATAAATAAAACCTTAATATGCTAAACTAGCAGCGAGAGCTAGTTTCTCAATAAATATTGTATAGATGTGCTTTGTCAATTAACTTTTTTTTTTTTTTGACTGAACAAAATGTAAATGTCATGGCTAAATGATAGCTTTAATGATGTTTTCCAGCATTGCGCTCCCTGTTACCATGGCTTCTTAACAAAGTTGTTGCATCATTAAGGGTCATATTTCATGATAATTAACTGCAAATCTGGCTATATTACCACTTTTCATTTGGCATGAAATGATGAGGGAGAACCACAAGGTTTATTGGAGGTACATGGCAAGGGACAGGGTGACTTAATGCATGTATATAAATCTTATAAAACTACTTATTGGACAGCACTTTATTGTACACATAAATTCCCACTCACTCTCTGATAGTGATAGACAGCGAAGTCTGCAAGGAAGGCAGAAAGCTGAGATGGGAAGTCACCCACGAGCATAGAAAGGGCTCGTGGGTTTTCTTGCTTTTCTCTCTTCCATTTCCTTTTTCTGTCTTGCAACAGCTGAACAGATCTTCATTCTTCACTTAAGATTTCGACAGTTAAAATCTGCATCCCTCTGTTGCCTTATTAGATGTGCTTTATTTTGAAGCATTCAATGATGCTTTGGTAAAAAGCTATTAGCATTTGTCATTTTAAGTTATTGTTCTGTCTGTACTTCTTTGAAGTGTTTAGCAAGCTCATGCAAGATTTCTTTTATGAAACGAATGGTAAGGAGCATTCTGTACTTTAAATATTTTCCCCTTAATTTGTTAAAATAGATGATAGGAATGCATGACCTGATTTGATATTGCCTATTTCACTAATTAATTTTGATTTTTACCACTGTACTAATCAAGACTTCTTCTACTACAAGTAATTGAGATCCAACTTAAAGTAACTTGAGACAAAAAAAGGGAGACGCATATTGGTTCATGTGGTTGAAAGTCTGAATATTATTAGAAAGGCCCTTAATGATAAGAAGTGCCCCAGAGCCACCTATATTAGACTCCCATGTCTCATCTTTGCTTCATTCAGTGCTAGCTTAGCATCCAGGCAAACTCTCTATGCTATGGGCAGGACGGCAGTTGAGACACATTGATTTTAACAAGTAGAGATCCCAGAAAACTGTAAATATAGGTAATGCTGGGTCAACTTCAATGATAAAGGGAAACCCAGATAACTATTATTTCTGAATATATCTATGAGGGTGTTTCTCTCAAAAGACAGGCATTAGAATTAGAAGATTATAAAGAAATCTGCCCTCAAGTGGCATAAAAAGTGCCAATCAGTCAAGTGGGGCCTACATAGAACAAAAGTCAAGGTGAATTATTTCCCTATTTTGGACCTGAGACAGCTATACAGTATTCTTCTGCCCTTGCTGGTCAAACTTTTATTTTACTTGTGTCTCTAGTCCCTTTTCTCCTCAGGGTTTTAGACTTGGACTGAGTCATATTAATAGCTTTCCTGGTTTTCCAGCTTATAGATGATAGACCATGGGACTTCTTAGCCTCTGTAATAATGGTGTGAGCCAATTCTCCAAATAAATGCCCTCCCATCTAACTGTCTGTCTGTCTATATAAATGGGAAAGAATGAATGTGAATGTGACAGAACAGGCTCAGCTTATTGCTAACCTAACAGGGACCTCTGTATGGGAGCAGAGAAGAGAAGGTGTCTCTTACTGGCTAAAAGGCTTTCATGTAGCATTTTTTTGAGCAGGCTGTTGAGGTATCAAAGGAACATCAGGCTTGTGATTTACTTATGTGTCCTCTGTGACCTACTAACATGTCCACTGTGATTTACTGATTTGTCCATGGGGGACTGTTTGGAACTTGATGTCATGTCCTCTGAGGACTGCTTGTGACTTAAGTATAATGAAACCTACACTTCTCTAAGATGATGGATGGGATCATTTGAACTGGATATGTGCATGTCCAGTAAGCTATCTGTCTGTCCATCTGTCCATCCATCCATCCATGAATCCACGCATCCACCATCCTACTGGTTTTCACCTCCTCTAGGAAACAATGATAAAGACAAAGACTCTTTCCAATGAACTGGAATAAAATTAATGTGAAGACTTCCTAAGTTCCACTTGTTTATTTATCTACGTTTGGTACAGGGTCTCACTACAAGACTTGTGATCATCCTGCTTTCAGCCTCCCCAGTGCTAGGATTACAGACATGCACCACCATCCCCAGAGTCTGTTGTCAGCTCTATGTGCCCCAAGGACAAGGCTGACATGGCATGTGGGACTGGAGAATGAATGCTGGTCCCTGCACTTGCCAAAGCAGGTGCTTAGTCAGATGAGCTATCTTGCTGTCCCTTCTAGGTTCCCTTGAGGCCAACTTTCCATCTTAGAAGTAATACCTGAAACTAAAAAGGGAGGAAATTATGCTTTGATAGGCCGGAACTAATCCCATTCCTGCCCTTCTGACACATGGGACCAGTGCTGAATCACACGGTCTGAAGAGAATTCCATGAATGGAAGAGGAATAGTTTCCTGAACAGGTGTTGTTGAATGGTTTAGTCGCATAGATTCACTGTTTGTCCTTGTCATTCTTTTCCACCTACCATGCAAGAATTCATCCACCTTCATGTTTATTGAACGCTATATTGGTAGTGATAAAAGGATTTAAGCATTTTAATTCTAGAGTGAAGCATCTATGTAAGAAACACATAAAACAAAGTAAGATAGTGTATTCAAAGTCAGTGATCCCTCCAGGGAAGTATTTTTCAGGCTTCTCTTATAACGTTAGGGAAATTTTCAAGGAAGCAATTTAAACTGGTGTTTGTTTCATTTCCACTCAAGGAAAACAGCCTAAGTGGAAAGATGAGAATATGGTGCATGACAGATGAAAGGAGTGATTCTCATGTCTGTATAGAGCATCATAAAGAACACACATGGCAGAAGATGTCACTAAAAAGCTTATGAGAGGCAGATTTTGAAAAGCCCCGCATGTCCATGACATAGGAATGTTTCTTTCTGTGAGACTGGGAATATGGATCAGAAAGTTAATATGTATCAAATATGTACAGCAAAAAGAACGATTTTGTGGGCATGCAATTTGTTTGAAAATTGTTGAAACTTGGGGCAAGAAGCTAGTAAGAAGTTATGTAACTTCCCTAGCCTTAGTGAACTGTCACTAACTAGACAGATACTCAAATCATTGATCTTGACAGCTGGAGATCTCAAATGAATGCTGTGCTGGGTAATTTTATGTGCCAACTTAACTGGTTTTAAGGGAAACCCAGATGCAGCAACTGGTCTTCTATCCATAGAATGCCTATGCCTATTGTGTTAGGCAAAGTCTAAGACAGTGGCAATGAGGCTAGAAAAAGTGAGAGAATGTGAAAGTAATTTAACAAAGGAGTAACTGATTTGATGTCAAATAGCTGAAAGCAAAGGAAATAAGACATGCAGACTTCCAGCATGAGCCATTGGAAAGAGGAGATAGCATGCTCTGAGAAAGCTATTCTAAAACTGTTTACTGGAATATAACATGAGAACAATAGCAAAACAAACATCACTGGGCTATTATGATGAAATTAAGTGATATGAATATGAAAGGGTTTCATGAATTCTGAAGTATGAAACAATGTCAATGCATTATGTAAAATGTTACAGATTTTCAAACCATCTCTGAAGTTACTTTGATTCTGTGAGGCTGTAATTTTCTGCCCAGAAAAAGTACCAGTTGGACAGGATAAACCAAAAGTCTTTGCTGTCTGGTGAAATAAGCATTGTTCATCACAGAATGCTAGTTTTCACCAGCCTTGTTTTCTGTGTCTGCTTTTCCATCCATTATGCAGGGTACTGGGGAGGAGAGAGAATAAAAGCCAGTTGAGTTTCTCATAAAATCTCACACTGAAGACTTGGGAGACAATAGTTTCGTTTATAGCTGATTCATTGGGATTTCATAAGAGAAGCTGTTGTACAGGTACAATAACTGTTTAGTGAGGTTCTTTACGAGACACTCAGGATTATGGATCTATAATTTGCATTCATTGCAAATATTGCAACAACTTCCTTTGAGCCATTAAAACAACGGTATTGAAAGGCTGTTAAGGATGCCACAAAGCAGGGAAATCACAACAGGTTCATTTATTGGAGAAAATACCAGCAAGATACAAGGCAGCATTACAAATAGAGGTCACATCTGCTCTGTTGTCCCATCTAACAATTTTCAGCCTCATGGTGTGAATGAAGGGGCTGTGAGATGAACAGGTTGGAGGCTCTGAAATCATATTGCAATATACTTATCCATCCAACCATTCGTCCATTTATTTATTTCAATTCCTAGGTTCCGGGGCAGATAGTAAAGAAAATAATATGCTATTCCTATAGCCTAATTGAAGAAGCTGACACGTAACGTATATGTGCAATAGAATGAAGACCTGAAATGATAAATGCAGAGTATTTGTAGGTGCCGTTGTGAAGACAGTGCAGTAGGATGAAGAGGCAATTGCTGAGAGGAGCAAAAGAAAGGACATTCAGGCAGCCAAATTAATAAGTGAACATTGTGTTGCAAATTAAGTTGTGAATTCAGCTCTCTAGGAACCACTAGTGCTGGCAAATTCTATCAGCTAAGCCTTTTTGCTTTCCACTTTCAGGATTTCTCACCAAAAGACAAATTAAACTAAAACTAGAGTCAATACCCCAGGGCCTCTGATATGAAAATTTATCTAAATGCCAAAATACTTGAGAAATGACAATTCAGGAGAAGTCCTAATGATGATATAGTTTAATATAGAGACCTGATGGCTGATGTTGACATTTCAGGGATTAAGATAATATTCCTCACAGATCTCAGTCACGTAGCGTAATACATGGCACACAGTGAGGCCACGCCAGGCAGCAGACATTGCTCAGTGGCAGACACCGGGCTTGGCAAAGTATTTGAAATTGACAAATGAAAAAAAAATATCAATCGCACCCCAATTTTTAAGATAGCTGGATTCTTCTCCCTCACTTCTGAGTTCTCTGCCTATAGGACACTAACAATATAACTTTACTTGAACAAATTAAAAAGAAATTCAATTTTTGTTTAAATTGTCAGATGGCCTTGCAGGTGCACAGGAAATGAAGTAGTACTATTTGTTTAAAGAAAATCATGACAGTTTCATGACCAAGAAAACGAAAGCTTTTGTGGAGGTCATAGCTGCACCTGGTTAATATCAAACTTAATTTCTCATCGCAGGAGTCTGTAACTATAAATCACCTTTCTTTGCAAATTAAGAGCATAGTGGGATGTCTAGGATTTCAATATCATCAATTTTATTACTACTAAAAATAATCAATTAGTGACTCGAATTAAGCTATCTTTGGGTTATATAGGCAGAAGTCATCTCTTGATGTTTCTTCTTATTTTAATTGGAATAATCTGGGCTAGTTTTACAATCCAAGCAACTGATTTTGACTGTGATTGTTGCACACTGGCTGACCTTAGCAAACCTAATTAATTTATCTAGTTTCCAAAATGAGGATTATATTAATGTCCACTTAATGCACTTGTGAATGAAATAAGATAGTATATGACAACCTCCAGCATATGATCTAATAAATGTTTGTTCTCCTTGTAGTTTCATTTCCTTATTACTCACCCAATATTAGTTCTTGCAATGTTGACATTAGAGAGATTATGATCATATTCCTCATTTATCTCAATTGTCTAGCACAACAGGTACTTAGTAGGCCCACAATAAACACCAGATATTTTGCACTAGCATAATGAATATTAGCTCAACAAAATATTAATGGTCCAAGTCAATACTTTATACTCATGATTTGGAGCATGTGGCAGATAAAATGCATGGGGGAAATCAACTGATGAGAGTCAAAGCTCTGGTTTCTATTTCTAATGAACATACTAAAGGGAAGGCTCAGTGGATTAAAGCACCTGCAAGCAGGTACAGCAGCCAGGGTTCAATCCCTAGACCTGCCATGCTGCCCTAATGGCCCATGTCTGTAAACCTAGCTCTTGGGAGACTGTAAACAGGTGGATCACTAGAATCTGATCTAGTAGTGAGGCCCTCAACACCCTGTAGATCCTTCCCTAAAATACAGAAAAAATAAAATGTTAATGGTTATAAGACCAAGATAAATCATTTAACCCCGGTGCTCTTAGCCATGCAACACAAATATATATAAAAAACAAACTATTATTACAAAGTACATAACTGAAATAAAGTATATTACTTTAAACGGAATAATTTATGTCATTTTTTTCTTGATTTTAAGGCTTTGTTTCAATTGAATTTTTTTTTCTACTTATGACTGTTTAGTAGGTTCAGTTGGAGATTTTCTTTACGTTGTGCATTTCATTTTCACCAAATCATTAGCATGAAGTTTGGAAGAGACGTTGCCTATTATCTAATGGCATAAGGATCCTCTTTTGGTGTTGCCTGAATGCCACTGGTGACATAGAACTCATTGCTTTCAGAAGCATTTTAATCCTATACTCAAGCAGTACTGCTATAAGATTGTTCACACTTAAACTGGGCTCTGATCATTTTCCTCAGCTACTTCTTAACCGTAATTCTACCTTTGAGCATTATGTAGAATAACTTGATATTCTTTCTCAAAATAGTGGCCCTTCCAAAGTTTGAAAATGGGTAACATTTATTTCTAAAATATTTATTCATTCTTTATATATAATGCTTTACGTGCACCAGAAATACATTTTTCCACTCTATGTTTTATAATTAGTATGGTGTGGTAACATAGTGCTACATTTTAGAATGAATTTAGTTTAGAACATTTTGTTATTTATGTGTCTATATGTACTGTATTTCTGGTTTACCTGAAGCTACAGAAACCTTATTTTCAAACTCATATATACTTTAGCACTATGGAAGCTTTGGTGATTTCAGGAGAAAGACCTTAAATCAAAAGCAACTTAAAAATAAGCAATGAAAACACAAACAAAACTTTATAAAAAGTAATTAACCCCCAAATGGTTGAAGCTTTCTTGCTGTCACTACCAACTTGGAAACAATCTTCATGATCATGTCTGAAGGTGAACTAACGCCTGAGTGGGGTTGGAGGAATGGATATTGGGCCCCCAGACATCAACTAAAAGACACACTGCTGGTCCCAGGGAAAGAGACCAATCTAGGATACAAAGACATCAACCTGGAGGCCCATAGGGGCTACATATGGCTGTGAACATATTGTTGAGATAACACATTCTTCCAAGAAAAAGCAGCTGCTCTTAAAAGTCATGAGAGTCTACATCAAGCTGGAAATGTGGGTGATCTTGGCAGTGTTATGGTGTATGTCTAGATGTCCCCCCAACGTCTCATGCAGTTACAGATGGGACTTTCTCAGAGTCAGTTGGACCTAGAATGTATGACACTGGAATTGGTTCAGAGAGCAATGCTAGGATCAAAGGTACTAGGATTAAGGCTGTAAGTGCTACCCATCCTAAGTAGCCTGGATAAAATGTAAGGCACAGAGAGAACCGTAGTTGTCCTCTGTTGCTTTACTACCTTCTGCCTGCCATGGACTGTTGCTTCTCTGCAGTGCCTGACTGCCATACCAACCGTGCTTAGAACCATCTGACTGTAGCCTGAAACATATATAAACTGTGAGCTTAGTAAAGCTTCCCTCCTTTAACTTTGGGTATAAACAATGCTGTCTCAGTGATTAGAGAAAAGTAAGTAAGACAGAATTTGTCACCAGAGAAATGGAAACATTGCTGAGTTTACCTGGCTGTATGGCCCAAGAGTCTTTTTGTTTTATGTATTTAGTACATGGTCTACAGGGTACACAGATAGGACTCATACTGACCTTCCTATTTCTAGCTTCCAAGTGCTGGGATTATAGTTGTGTACCACCATACCCAGTCTCAGTCTCTGTCTCAGCACACCCTGGGGGTAGGGCTGTCACAGCAGGCCTGGGGATTAAGCCCTTGGCCCCTGTGTCTACCTAAATAGGCAATTTAATCTGCTGAGCTATTTGCCCACCCCTTCCAAGAGACGTTGGAATTGGCTTATAGGAAGGGAAATAGAAAATGTTTGGGGTTTCTGGTTAAAAAAGTAGAGCTGGGACATACAAAGCTGTACTGTATGAGTGTTTCTTGAAAAGAAACACTTTGAAAAGAGAGCCCCCAGAGCACCATGTTCCAGAATGGTGATGGCCTAGGGAAGTTGTCACTTAATACTTGCTTCATAGGCACTCAACCTCCGCAGCCAAGAGAGGAGGAAGCTTGGCCACTGTCCTAGCAGACCTTGGCACCATCTATGTGGTGCTGGCTTTAGGTGGTTACAGATATAGCAAGAGTTGTAGGGTCGGGAAAGATTCCATCCAGATTTCAGAAGAAGACTTAGCAGGCCAGTCAGTGTGCCTTGAAAGGGCAGTGTATGAAGCTGAGAATGTGAAGCCAAAGATGCAGTGGACTCCAAACATTTGGAGAAGCCAGGAACATCTAACAGCTGAAGAAAACTACAGGGAGAGAGAAGATGCAGTTCAAGAGACAATCCATGGGAGCTACAACCACCAGCAGTCCCATAGGGGTGGAGCCACCCAGGCCCTTTGGAGTTCATATCTTGCCACAGATTGTCAGGGATGCTGAAAGAGGAACTGTGGGATTTAATATCTGTCGTGCTGGATTTTGGTTTTGCTTTATTCTCATTCCTTGCTGTCCCATTGTTTGTAATTTTTGGAATGGAAGTATCTTTCTTGTGCCACTAAATGTTGCAAGTGTTTAACTTTCTTTCATGTGTTCAAGGGCTTGCAGTTAAGAGTTTTGCTTTAGATCTCATGGGAGTCTTCAGACTTGGATTTCCAGAAATACTGAAACTGTTAGGATTTTAGCAACTTAGCGGTACACTAGGTGTTTTTTGCATAATGCGATGTATATGAGCCTTGGGATCCCAGAGGCAGAATGCTGTGGCTTGTGTCTAGGTGTGTCCCAAAGTCTCATGCAGTCATAGGTGGGGATTTTTTTCACAGGGAGATTTAGGATATGTGAGCCTTGAGTTGATTATGCAATAGTAGGATCATGGGCACTGGGATTAAGGTTTTGAGTGCTACCCATCCTAAGTAGCCTGGATAAGATGTAAGGAACAGAAGGAGCTAGTTGGGGTTGTCCTCTAGTGCTTTGCTAACTTCTGCCTGCTATGGACTATTTCTCCTCTGCAATGCCTATCTACAATGTCACCCTGCCTTGGAGCCAGAAATTATGAGCTGAAACCTCCACAAACTATAAGCTAAATAAAACTTGTGTCCTTTTATTTAGGATGTCAAATATTTTGTCTCAGCAATGAGAGAAAAATAACTAAGACAGGGACTATTTACCCATTCACTCAGAGTCAGGTGATAAAACTGAGGGAAAGGGGCATCTCCAGCTTCTCCAGTTCTTATCTCTACTGATTTTTAGTATACCAAGCTTCCTATTGCCACTTCTTTTTCAGTGTACAACACGTTGTATTAGAAGATGATCAGCATATTTATAATTCATTATATGAAGGATATGTGTAGGCATGTCCTTCCCTTCATAATTTAAATAGAACTATTTTTGACAGATGAGAATGTGTGAATACAGGCAACCTGGGCTTCCTGCACATATAATTATTCTGGCATCTATAGATAACACAGATTACATGGGATTTGTTTGATTTTTCTTAAGGAACCTTTTTTTTTTTTTGGTACTTTTACCAAAAGGGAAGAAATAAAATGCAACTGTTTTCTATTGCCTGAGAATCAAAAAGAACAATTTTTTTAGTGGACAAAACAAGTAACTTTCATGGGCTGAGATTTTTTAGACTAGGGTATTTATTTTTAATGCATGTATTTGGTACAGGGTCTCACTATGTATCTTGGAGTTGTAGTGATCATCCTGTTTTCAGCCTACCTAGCACTGGGATTACAGGGACATGCCACCACACCCAGACAAACGGTGCACCTGGGGATGGGGCCTGTGTGTCATGTAGTGCTGGAGATTGAGCCCCAAGCTCTGCACTTGCTTAAGCAAGTGCTTAATCTGCTAAGCTATCTTGCCAGCTCTAGACTAGGCTACTTTAGCCTGGGATTAGAGGCATTCCTGTTTTCTTTAATTCTCCATTCTATCGTACAGAATATATGCACACATACCAAAATTTTGCAGATCAGTTCTTTAGATAACTTAAGGATGTTTTGCTGAAATCTTCTCTGACGGATGTTGTGACTTCTCACCATCACCTTTTCAGTGTCAGAACAATTTCATTACTTTTCTTCTCTCCTCTTTCTGGTCCAACAGTATTCTGTGGATACATCATCTGTTCTAGCAGTACTCACCCTGGACTACTGCAAGGGTAAGATGAACTACAGGTGTATGTAGAGGGTGCAACCTTAGCTCTTTCCTTCTCTTCTTGTGTGGAATTTGATGCATTTGGTTTAGCTGCCACAAATCAGGAGACAGTTAAAATATCCCTACCTGTTCAGTAAATGAATGAAAACCACCATTAGCAGTAATCAGGAAAACACAAATTAAAACCATGCTGAGAAGATGCCCAGATACAAGATTATTTATTATATTATTCCTTGTGACCTTTTCATATATAATTCAGCTCATAAAAACAAAAACTGGACAAACACAAGAAAGAAAGACCTTTTGCTTCTGCTTTCTTCCTGCATATTCAGTCAGCTAAGATGAAGATGAGGAAAGCAGTTGTTCCTGGAACTCTGAAAAACAGGTGCTGGTCCTGGTAACTGAGGACCAGAGGGAGGGAGGTTTCTCCTTATAGAAACTTCATTTTGCAAGTGAAAGAGCAATGGCAAAATGAAATATTCAAAATTATGAAATCTGGGACAGTTAAAAAATCTAGGCATTCTTTCCTCACCAATGGCTTTCCACCTCCCTCCCTCCCCCTCTCTCTTTCACACACACACACACACACACACACACACACACACACACACACACAATATCTTATTATTACTTATGTATTACCACTGATAAAGAATAAATTAGCCACACTATTAACCTGTAAATCTGAACCAAATCTATAGACAATAACTACAAATTTATGTAAAATACAGAGAAGAGAGGAACATGTTAAGTGACACCAGGCAGTCAGTAAAATTCATACTAGAAAATTCTACAAAGCAAATGATCCAGAACTTTCAACATATGAATTAGAATATATTAGGATCACTGATATAGGGGAAAAAAGTTTAAAAGATATCTATCTGAAGCATATAGAAAACTATCACATTTTTATTGATAGCAAAAGAATGGCATTACACAGAAGTATTATCCATAATCTCCCTGTGGTTTTCATAGGTATACAACAGTGGATTGTGGTTGAAACAAATGAACATAACAGATCTACCATTCACTTTCAATCAAAATTCAAATTTGGACTTTGTTTGATACAGTCAGAAAAAACTTAAAATATTAATTATATAATTAGAAATTCATAATTTGTGCTTAGGCAACTTCCCATCCCTAAAAATCACACAATCCCACAAGCAGCACATCAATCACACTCACCACTGGGCTGGGCTCCAGTGGCCCTTCACGCACACATGCCTGTAGGGTAACATTCAGCCCAATAAGATTATAACTATCCATCCTGGCATAGAAGGTGGCTGTTTCTGATCTCAAAGAAGAAAATCTCATTTATCTCTTTCTTCAGCATTATCAGAAAATGCTTTGCAACAAATAAATGGCAACCACATAAGTGGATGCTAATGAAATTTTAATGAATTTGAGGTGCTGGCTCAGTATATCCCTGCAGAGCTGTTTTTTAAGGAAAGGAAAGAAAGTGCTGCTTTAATGCTAAAAGCTTACGGATGAAAGCAGCAGCACAAAGAATAAAATGAAGTTTGCCTCAGTTGGGGTGCAGATCTTTCCTACCATAGTACATTTTTGTGGTTTCACTTCCTCAATGTCCTGGAGACTTTGTGAGACCCCTGGTCAGCTACCCTGCAGGTTCTAGCATTGCACAAGTTGTACAGGAGAGAGGATCCAGGACTTCTGCTCTCATGCCTTGCTGCCTGTGGATCCTGAGGGCCTCTGCTTCACTTTAAATGTTTATTGCAGATTGTTCCTTTTGCCCTTCTACATAGTCTTTAAAGTCTGTCCAGGAGAGGGACTGGGAGAGTTATTGCCTGTTGATCCACTCCCCCAAATAAGTGGTGAGTGTTCTGTGCTATAGACATATGGACTCTGGCACAGGGCCCAGACTACCTGGGTCAATTTCAGAATCCAATTGTTACAGTGGGTTTGTATTTTTTAGAGAAGAAAGAGGTGTGCATCTTAATATAATAAAGCTGTCCACATTTACATTCCAACTTTCTTTTTAATTAAGCAGGCACCAAAGATCAATAGAGAATTTATTAGCATACAGGGCCATACTGGAATGGCTTGGAGAGTTTTGCTGCATTGACCAAGGGAAAGCATGGGAGGTATTCATTCACCAAGCCATCCTTAACTGTTGGGATGGTTCTCATTTGTTTTAGTTTCCATTGTCTCTATTCATTCCTCACCCAATCCCAACCTTGGACCACAACCCTTCCAAAATGTTAACAATGCCCCTTGGCCTTCAGCTGTATTTTCCTGAAAGAGAACAGTTTCTCACTTTTATACTGCGAGAACAATTGTGTGCATTGTTAGAGACCCCAAAATGACTTTGACTTCATCAGAAAAAGAATAGTAATTCCCCATTGACAGCTCCCAGTGACTGAAACTATCATCAAAGTCAATGCATTATTAATGACTATTCCTTTTAATGACTCAATCACAGTGTGAGATACTTTTCAAGCATTTCATTTTATATGATTTTTCCACTTGGAAAAGTCTGCCTACAATTAAAGGAGTACAATTGCTAAATAAAACCAGAAAGATTGTGTTGGACATTCTCCAAATAAATTGTCCTTGAAAGAGATTGCAGAGTAAGTGCTGATCAACTTTGCCTGACATGCAGAGAAACCAGGTGAAGGATACACCTAGATCTGTTTCCTCAGGAATACAGAGTAAGACCTAGGCTTTGGAAGTGGAGAGGCCTAATGACCTGGCTGTATTACTAACTGTCTCAGTTACTTTGCTCTTGTTGCTGGGACAAAATACCTAGCACCCAAAATTAAGGAAGGAAAGGCTAGTGGAGGTTCCAGTAACTATTCAGCTAGCTCCAAAGCACAGGGGCACATGACAGTGGAAAACAGAAAAAGCAAAGTGAGGAACAGCAGCTGTGACAGCTCCTGAGCCTCTCTCCCTTCCCTATATTGTATGCAGAATACCCACCCCAGGGCGGGTGTAGGACTCACCTGCATAATCCTCACATTGGATCATGAATTAATCACAAACTCTAGTAGCTGCCCCAGTGACTGCATTAGGCTTGTGAGGGATACACGTGGACACAAATCATAACACCAACCATGGAACCTTGAGCGAGTCTCCAAAAGCTCTATGGTACAATTTCTTCCACTATAAGAGGAGATTAGTGATACCTTGAGATAGAGGTTGTGTGCAGATTAAATGAAATAATGTATGTGGTCTTTTGCCAGGGGTTTATATCTCCTTATTCTGTTCCAGACATCCAGATGAGGAGAAAGATAGGGAAAACAACTTTAGCATCTGGCTATATTCCCTGCTCTGAAGTCATGGACATGTTATCAGGAGAAATGAGAATGGAGTGAGGATAGGGTGAGAGGAGACTGGAAGGAAGAAAGAGGGGCTGGCTGGCATAAGAAGAGAAATGTTCTATTCAGCTTCATACCTTTGAGATGGAACCACTGGGCAGAAGGCAGCCAAGGACTCTAGACCCAGAGCAAGGTCATGTAGGGTATGATTTTTTAAAAGGCTGTGATTAGTGTTGTTTATATATACTTTTAGTAAATCACTTTTTGGAAAGTGAAATTTTAGGTGTGATCACCCCAATGAGTTGTTATTTACATTTTACCTTGATTTTAAGGTTTTATTTATTTACTTATTTATGTATTTAGTACAGGGTCTCACTATGCAGCTTGGCCTCTTAGTGATCTTGCTGCTTTCAGCCACCTCAGGGCTGAGCCTCTTGGTGGCAGGCTGAGCATGCCTACGAGAGGGGCTGGCATGGCATGTGGTGCCAGGGGAATGGAACCCTGGACCCTGTGTCTACCTAAGCATGGGCTTAGTTCCCTTGGCTATCTTGCTGGCCCTAAAGGCTTTATATTACATGTTAAAATAATATTTATGGGGTCTAATCATGAAGTTATAAAGTGTCTTCTGTATGCCAGGCATTATATTTTATACTTTTCCTTTGTTAACTCATTTAATCCTTATACAATCCTGCTGTATATTTTACTTTTAAAGAAGTGAAAACTCAGAGAGGTTAGCGGTTTCTTCTGCAAGAGTAACTCAGCGTCAAGTGTGAGAATGTGAATGTCAACTTTTGATCTCTAAGTTTATGTTCTGACCCTTAAGCCCATCATACGCCATCCCTGGAAATACAGCCAAGAATGCCACTGTGACACTGCTAGCACTGGAAATGACAGTAAGAAAATGAAGTCCACTATAACAGTATTTGCTACTGGTTATTTCCTGATACTGTTGCCCTTGAGGCAAATAGTGTGTGTG
>PVKA01036093.1:6491-22187 GCA_004027165.1 Ctenomys sociabilis
AAAAAAAAAAAAAAAAAAAAAAAAAAAAAAAAAAAAAAAAAAAAAAAAAAAAAAAAAAAAAAAAAAAAAAAAAAAAAAAAAAAAAAAAAAAAAAAAAAAAAAAAAAAAAAAAAAAAAAAAAAAAAAAAAAAAAAAAAAAAAAAAAAAACTCAAGCCCCCCAAAATGAAAGATCCAATCAAACAATGGAAGGAATAAATAGTTCTCAGAAGAAGAAATACAAATAGCCCATAAATATAGGAAAATATTTTCAACATCATTGGCCACTAAAATGCATATTAAAACAACCCTGAAGCCAGGCGTGGTGGCGCAGGCCTGTAATCCCAGCACTCGGGAGGCTGAGGCAGGAGGATTGTTGTGAGTTCGAGACCAGCCTGAGCTACAAAGTGAGCTTAAGGCCAGCCTGAGCTGCATAGTGAGACCCTGCCTCAAAAAAAAGACAAAAGAAAAAAAAAAAAAAAAACAACCCTGAGATTCCATCTCACTCCAGAAAGAAAGCCAGTCACCCAGAAATGAAGTAATAACAAATGCTGATACAACTACAGTGAAAAGAACCCTTTCTTTCTACGTTGTTGGTAGGAATATACAGTACTACAATACAATGGAAATCCACATGGAGATTCCCCAAAAATCTAAAATTAGAAATTCTATTTGAAGCCAGGCATGGTGGTGCATGCCTGTAATCCCAGCACTCGGGAGGCTGAGGCAGGAGGATTTTTGTGAGTTCGAGACCAGCCTGAGCTACAAAGTGACCTTAAGGCTGGCCTGAACTGCATAGTGAGACTCTGTCTCAAAAAGACAAAAATAAAGAAATTCTATTTGACCAAACTTCTTCCCGAAAGAGTTAAAGATGTAGTGATACGTGGGACCTATGTTTATAGCAACACAATTCATAGTAGTTAAATCCAGGAAGCAACCTGTATTCTAACAACATACAAATGTATAAAGAAAATGTGATATTTATACACAATAGAGAACTACTGTGCTAGAAAAAAGGATAAATTTGAGTCATAGGAAAGTGGATTCACCTTGAATCCATAATGGTAAGTATAATAGATCAGACATACAAGTTTAAATATTCCGTGGCTTCATGTATATTAGAAATCCAAAGAATAAGGAAATTAAAGAGCAAAATAAAAGATGTTCAGAAGGAAACAGGGAGATTGATCTTTTGTAAAACAAAGAAGACCAAGAGATGTTGGGGCAGAGGGGGGATATAAAAAGAATTCAGCTGTATCCTATACATGTAATAACTTCTCACAATGGAAGTAGTCATTATGTACCATAAACATGGGCTAATAAAAATCACACTGCACCCTATAAATGTAGTTATTTTGTCACAATTAAAATTTTAAAAAGTCTGTTGTCTGTATACACTAATAATGTGATATCTGAGAGTGAAATTTGGAAAGCAATCCCTTCAGTAATAGCATAGAAAAGGATAAAATGCTTAAAACAAATTTAAGGAATTAAAGGACCCGTACAGTAAAAATTTTCAAAACAATCAACAATTTAGCCTTTAAAGAAAAGGAAATTAAAGGATATTCTGTCATTTGTGAAAGCAGGAATGAAACTAGAAGACATTATTCTTGGTGAAATGAACTAGATTCAGAAGGATAAATTGTTCCACTTATGAGAATCATCTAAAGTAGTCAAATCACAGGAGCAAAACCTGGAATGGTGGGCACCAGGTGACAGAGGGTACGGGAAGTGAAATTTCTAACCAATGGGTATAAAATTCCAGTTACTCCAGAACAAACTCTTAGAGATGTGCTGTACAAAATCACACCAACACACCAACAGACAAAATGCTATGTTATACATTTAAAAGCTGTTGAGAGGACAAATCTCATGTTAAGTGTTCTTAGCACAATGCAGTTTTTAGGGAGGGAGGGAAGGAGAGGGAGGGAGAAGCTAGAAAACATCTGGAAGCCTGGCTTGCCTTAGCAGGCTGTGATGGCAGACAACATGGCGGGTGGTGACAGGACAAAGCCAACCACCTTCCATCATTACAGAAAGAATCCATCTAGAAGATTAGATGCGATTCCTGAGGTTGCAGTGAAGAGTGTATTATTTGTGAAGGTTCTGACAGGAATCCTGGGAGAATAAATGTTGTGGCTGTAGGAGTGTTAAGTTTGGTGAGGACAGGTGACAAGGACAGCTATGACAGGGACAGTGACCTTACCTGGCTGTGTGAGGAACTGATGCTGACTACAGGCTTTCCGTGAAAAAGATAGACTGCACCCTGGTTCCCCTGCTCTCCGGGGGCCCCGATGGCCACGTCTGTCAGCTGGTCCCCATTCACATCCCCCAGCACCGTCATTGCTGCCCCAAAGCGGCCCCAGGGGTGGCCCTGCTCACCCTGGAGAACAGCCTCACAGCGCCACCGAGCCCTCTGCTAAACAAAAACAGCGTCAGGCCCCGAGACAGGGACACCTTCCACCCGCACCCAGAGCCCGCGAGCCAGGTCCCAGCAGCCACTCACCCCCTTAGGCAGGGGACACACGGACACCCGGCCCCCCCGGGTGGGCTCGTAGTAATGGGGGGCCCCAATGAGGATCAGGTCAGTGCTCTTGTCTCTGTCCACATCCACAGAGCAGAGGGAGGCCCCGAAGTAGGAGCCGATCTGAAAGAGATGAGCCAGGATCTCACAGGCCCTCCCCCCACAAAGCAGGATGTCGGAATTTTCTTTCTGTGAAGAAAAACTCATGCCTGCTGAGGAAATCCTTTTGGAGAGGATGAAAGTTTTCTCTGACTGTGAGCTGCAGAGCATAATGTAGAATCAGGGGGCAGTGGGCTGGTACTCACCCCAACAGAGAATCCTACAAGGGCAAACAGGACACCCCCTCACAGGCATGCAAATATTGAGGGGAGGGTGGTCAGAGCTGGCAGTTGGACTACCAAAGCACCAACCGGTTGGATTAAAACTAACAATTGCCGCTCAGAAATTTTTTGTGATATTGAGAAAAAAAAAATGTCTGCCTTTTGGTATAATTTTTTTTTTAATATGGCCAATGTCAATCCATAGGATCCTTCCATTTAATTATCTATTAATTCATCAATAAAGAAGGGTTATTTGCCAAGCACAAGGCTGGGTGATAGAGACAGATATATATGGTGGTTTTCAACCTGGGGAAGTTCTGGGAAGGAACAGTGTGATGGTTTGTGTCCAGTTGTCTCCTCAAAGCCTCATGCAGTCCCTGGGGCAGGCTGCTAGAGTTGGTGATTAATTCATAATCCAGGGCTGGGATCATGGGTGTGAGGGCTACACCCACGGGTAGCCTGAATGCAGTGCAAGGAACAGAGAGGGGCTTGCTCTCTGCTGCCGCTGCTGCTGCTCTTTTGTGCCGTCATGCAAGGCTGCCCTCTGCCATGCGCTGCTCTGCCTTGGAGCCAGCTGAGTATGGACTGAAACCCCCACAGCCTGTGAGCTAAGTAAGCCTTTCTTTCTGGGTATTTTGTCTCCAGAAAAGAGAGAAGTGTAACTGAGACCGGCAGAGAGGACATCACACCATAGCTCGTAGCAACGAGATCTGTTCCCCGTCACCACTGAGGGGAGGCTAGCTTAGGAAGCCCACTGAAGGCTTCTGGGGCTCGTGCTAAAGTTAACAGGACTTCTGTAGTCTTTAGATCATGTTTGATTTTGGTTTGTAATTTGTTTGTTTGTTTGTTTTGTGGGGTTGGTACAGGGAATTGAACTCAGGACCTTGCGCTTCCCAGCCAAGCGCTTGTGCCACTGAGCTATACCCCCAGCCCTTAGATCATATTTATTGGGTTGAATTTTACATATAAATTCAGCTTTTTTAATACACAGCTTTCAGGTTGTTAGGGTGTATAAAGTTATCTGACCATCACCAGTCACATTATAGAATAGTTTCCTTCATCCTCAAAATATTCCCGCATGCTCACCACAGTTGGTCTTTCTTCAGTTCACCAATCCCTGGTGACCGCTACTCTGTCTTCTGTCCCAATAACTCTGCCTCTTCCCAAATGTTATGTGAATAGAATTTGATCAAGCGTAGCCCTTTGAAACTGGCTTCTTCCACTTAGCCTAACGCATGCAAGCTTCATCTACGCGTTTGCGTGTACTGACATCCAACAGGAGCAGACCGTAGTCTGCTTATGCACTCCCTAGGTGGAGGGCATGGGGGTCGATGAAGATCAGAGCCATCACAAACAGCCACGGGGTTCTTCCAACACTTAAAAGAATGAATGTGGCCATATTGGTTATGGGCTGGTTGAATACTAGTTCCGGATGCAGGTAGAATCACTGAGAGTTCAGTACAGATCAAACATACTTACTGTTGAAAAGCTTGATGACTCTGCATCCTCAAACCCAACACTGATGTTGGTTCTTCCCAAGGGTCTCTGCCAGGCAGGGTAGCAGGAGCCCACCACGTAGTCTCCCGGCCCCCAGCGCCCCCTCCCCCACCCTGCTCCCCATGCCCTGCACTCACCTGGCTGCCCTGGATATTGGCAGAGGCCTCCCAGGCACCAGCGTTCTGTCTGAACATCACCACCAGGCCCGTGTGCTGATACCGAGGGGCCCCCAGGACCAGGTTCTGACCCCGGTTCCGCACAATGACCGCAGCAGCGTAACCTAAAGATCTAGGAGTCAAGCGCTTCCTTCGAGAACTCCTCCTTCCCTTTCTGCCACCCAGCCTTGAGTAGGGGCAACTGAGCCCTGGGCTATATTATTCTGTGTAAAAATATTCTCCCACAATTGTAGGGATTAAACACAGGCCTTTCCACTGAGCTACATCCCAAGTCCTTTGTGATTTTTCATTTTGAGGCAAGGTTTTTCTAAGTCACTAAGTGGCCCCATCTTGGGCTTAAATTTGTGCTCTCCCTGTCTCAGCCTCCCAAAATGCTGGGATTACAGGTATCTGTACCACATCCGACTAATTAAAATTCAGCTTTGAAATGTCTGTCTGTACAGCTGTCCTGCAGAAAGACCTGGCAGGATCTGTACTAACAGAGTACACTACACCATTGCCCCTGCTTAAGGGAGCTCAAGCCTTTCCCCACTTACCCAAGTAAGCATCATTCATGTCTGAATTCACTCTGGTTTTGTTGATGAAAGTGATTTTTCTGTTTGACATGTGCAGAAAGGCTCCCCCAGCCCAGTCAAAGCTGCCCACAGAGCCCAGCAAGGGGCCGTCCTGGGAAACAGAGTTCCATGGAATCATGATGAAGACCACAGCTACCCATCAAGGAGGTTCCCAGCTCCCCGGCCCCAGAACCCCAGAGCTGCTCCCCAAACCCTAGACCTCTTCTTCGGCTCCTTCTTGTCCCACGCCCACCCCAAGTCAATGAAGGGTCACTTACAGTCGTAATGGCCGCACTGAAACCTTCCTGAGACATTTCGTGCTCAAAGGAGCTGGTACTTCCGCTCTGAGTACCTGGGAAGAGGGGAAATTGCTGACGTTACCGAAACCAGGCGAGTTCAGAAAGGGAGGCTCCTGCCGGGCGTGGTGGTGCATGCCTGTAATCCCAGCACTCGGGAGGCTGAGGCAGGAGGATTGTTGTGAGTTCGAGACCAGCCTGAGCTACAAAGTGAGCGTAAGGCCAGCCTGAACTGCACAGTGAGACCCTGTCTCAAAAAGACAAAAAAAAAAAAAAAAAAAAAGGGGAGGCTCCGGCGTGCTCTGCAGTGAACCAGAACACCTGTGCCCCTCTGCAAGGGGCTGCACCCAAGCCCCGCAGCTTCCTTCTGGCAAGTGAAATGTGGACCTCAAGGTGTCCAGATCTTCTACCTTTCTGAGAACAGACATCAACTCAGATTGTACATTAAATTCCCTGATTTCTAGATTCTTTCAGGAAACATTTATTGAAGCCAGGCATGGTGTTAGACACCTCTAATCCCAGCAACTTGGGAAGCTGAGGTAAGAGGACTGAAATTTGAGTTCAGCAGGGACAATTTGGAGACTTACGAAGACCCCTTGTAAGGGCCAGCCAAACAGCTCAGCGGATTAAAGCACCTGCTTAGGCAGACTCAGGGGTTGGGAGTTCAATCCCCAGGCCTACCGTGCCACATTGAGACTGGGTATGGTTTGCTGGCACCTGTAATCTCAGCACTTGGGAGGCCATAAACAGGAGGATCACTACAATCTACACCATGAGACTCTGTGCACCCTATACACCCTGTCCTAAAATACAGAAAAAATAATAATAATAATGAAATAAAATAAGAACCCTTGTCAAAAGACTAAAAAGGGGTGGGGCTGTTGTTCAGTGCTAAAGCCCTGGGTTCAACGCCCAGGTCTCCAGGATTATGTATAGAAAAAAAAAAAAAATGTATACATATTTCAGGGGAAAAAAATAACTTGCATAAATATTTTAATACTTTACCTTAGGGGGACCCTAGGGGATGTCATATGTCACAAAAAAAAAAAAAAAAAAACCATTATTTCATTGCCAGCCCTTAGAGAAGGAATTGAAAGTGCAAAGGCAGCAGTCTCAGTGACCAGTCACCCAGACAGCCATTCACTACAGTAATAAATTCCTGGAAGCTCAGAGCCAACACCCTGAGCATCTCTTGTAATTGTACAGGTCAAAAGTGACTTGCATTGATCTCATGATGTCTTAACAAATTCAGTATTAAAATATTTATATAAGTTTTTTTTTTTTTTTCTGAAGTATGTATACACTTTAAAAAAATTTTAGATAGTCTTGTTCTACAGTTCAGGCTGGCCTTGAACTCACTCTGTAGCCCAGGCTGGCCTCATATTCGTGAAGATTCTCCTGCCTCAGCCTCCCAAGTGCTGGGATTCCAGGCCCGCTCTACCACAGCTGGCTGTGTACATTTTTTTTGGTAGAACTTTGTTTTTTAAGTTTATTGAGCACCTTCTGTATACCAGGCACTATGCTGAGCAAACAAATGCTGGCCACACACCCACGTCTTGGAGAAATACTAGAGAGATTTGACACCCCACACTTCACTGAATCAGGCTAGCGTCTCTAACGTCAGAGGAATTGGCTAAGGGAAACTCAGGAGACTGGGAAACAGTCAATGTTGAAGTTCAAAATAACAAGGCTTCAGGGGCCTGGTCAGAGTCTGGACGCCTCAGGAAACCCCGAGGCCCCCACTCACCTTCAATGGCAAAGATCTTCTCCTGAAGCTGATTCTGAATGGTCTTCAAAGCTTCAAAGTTATTCACCTGGAACACATGGTCTTGAGGTGGCACTGATGCAATGGTATTAAGTTCCTGGCGGTTTTTGAGACTTGTGAAGGCATCCCCCACCTGTTACCGAAGAATAAAGGACAAATCAGATACTACCTGGTAGTAACAGTAGCCTCCAGCGAAAAACCAGGAAAAATACTCTGAAATGTTATTTGATCAATGAGACAATATACCAGACAAGCCCTGACACAAGGCTAACAAGTACTATACGGTTGGGCAGGTTGTACACTGAGCAAGGAGCCCTGAGGACTTAAAGCTGCCTTTCAGTCTACACTGCCATGCTCCTCGGCAGAGGCTGAGCTCCACCCAGAGGAAGGAGAGAGCCCTTTCCTATGTAAATGAAGGCGTTTCTTACTTGCCAAGCTGTGAGTCATGAGGCTATTCTTTTCTTGGCACAGGGTGCTGTGGAAGCTTGCTTACATTGATAACCTCAGCTGCCATCTCTTCTGTACCGGAGCTCTTTCCCCAGCACTTTCCTGTGCTCTCCTGCTCTTGATGATGTCACCTGCCCCCCTCATTCTAATGGGTCCAGCCATGGATCTTCTTTCTTTTTCCTTTTCTTTTTTTTTTTTTTTTTGTGGCCAGCCCACCCCACCCTGAGGATGGATCTATCGTGGCATGTAGTGCTGGGGATCAAACCGAGTGCTTGCCTAAGCAGGCACTCTAGACTGCTGAACTATCTCACCAGCCACAGCTGTGGATCTTGATTTAGTCCATGAATGTCATCAAACATGATGCAGAAGCTTGAAAGGCACCTACAAGATTTCCACTTGCTCTCTTTTTAGTCATTTATTTATTTATTTGGTACAGTGTCTCGCTACACAGCTCGGGATCATAGTGATCCTCCTGTCTCAGCCTTCCCAGTGCTGGGATTACAGGCATGTACCACCATGCCCGGTCTCGGTGCCGGCATAGTATACCCAGGGTTCCAGGGCCAGCACAGCATTCGGTACCAGGGATCTAACCCAGGTCCCTGCACTTACCAAGCAGGAGCTTAGACTGCCAAGCTATCTATCTCCCAGCCCTCCACTCACTCTTCCTCCTCAGCCCTTGGCAGTAGAGTGCACCAAGGCCAGCCCACTAGCAGAAGGCCAGGAGGAGAAGAGCCGGTCACTCCAGTTCTTTCAGCCAACGCCATCTGCCCCGAAGATGAACACACATGGCAACCCTCAAAAGTGCTGGGATCTTGGGGGAGATGAGCAGATCCCCCCACCCCAAGAGTCTGCTTCTGATTACAAAGGTGACCCCACCTGAGATAGGAAAGCTGCCCAGGGGACCTAGAAGCTTGCTTTTTCATGTGGTACTGGGAATTGAACCAAGGGCCTCCATCCTGAGCTCCATTCCCAGCCTGCTTTATCTTTTATATTTTTGAAACAGGATCTCACTAAGAAGTAGGTTTCTCAGGCTGAGTTCAAACTCATGATCCTCCTGCCTTCACTGCCCAGAGCGCTGAGCTTCCAAGCTTACCCGCCAGACCTGGCTTTCCTTATTATTTCAAGCCACTGAACTTTGGAATGATTTAATATATAGAGTCACTGGGACATCAGCTGAGGAATATGGTGGGAGCCAGCAGGGACCCTGACCTCACTTTGATTTTACCACTATTTGCAAATCGAGGGTGGGCGCATCCGGTAGACACGCCCACAGAAGCACCAGACCCGACATTTCCTACCCCGATGACATAGCGAATGATGCCCCGCCGGTTTGCCTCTGGGATGACGTCCTCATAACTCAGAGGATCCCCATACTTCTGTCCGTCTGTGATGACAACCAGGATCTTGACAGCACTGTCCCGGGCTCCGCTGGTGCTCTGAAACAGTTCTCTTCTATCAAATGCAAGGAGACAGAGATGCCGTGAAAGCTCAGGAGGAAACATCAGTGACTCAGGGATGCAGGCAGAGCCCGTGTCTGTCCCCCGCCCCTGAGACTTGGTGCTGAGAGATGACTGCCCTGAGAAACGGGAAGACAGCAGAGGAGGAGAGGAGGGTGAGCAGGAAGGCTTCTGTGGGCTTTGTATGCTCCGCATAGTTTTGTATCGCTTACTGGATGCGATGGCCTTTAAATTCAGAAATTTTAAAACAAGAAATAGACTCAACTGGGCTTCCATTGCCTCGCTCCTGGAATGAGCCACCTTTCCTCTCCTCATCTTTCTGTCCTGTGTCCCAGCTCGCTCTCACTTTGTAAGCACACAGTGAAACGTCCAAAAGCAAGATATGGCGTCTCCCCGCCCCTTACAGCCATCCATGGATCCATACCACTACAGAGCCACCTTGGGTAGCCTCGATGGCAAGGGCCGCCACTTAGCCCCTTCCCTGGCGCCCTCTTTACTTCCCCTTTCACCCTCCACCTGGTTTTCTCCTGAGCACCAGGCACGCAGTTCCTCCTTCAACCCTTTGCTCACGCTGCTCCCTCCCCTATAGATAGGCTGCACCCCAGCCCTGGCTGAGCAACCCCTCTCATCCCTCCCAGGCTTGCTAAAGCATCCCTTTGTCTTTCTACCCTCAGCAAAGAGGAGAGAACTCACGTCACTCTGCGGATGCCTGTGGCCGTGTGTGTCAGTCCAGTCAGCTGTCTTATTGGGATCACCAGAGATTTTGGGTTAGGGTTTCTCTCGAAATCCTTGAAGGTGAAATGAGTCCGGAACTCATCCGAGTACTGCATCAAAGAGAACTGGGAACAAGGCACCAGGCATTACCCTGCGGAAGGCATCCCTTCCTCCCAGCCAGCCCTCCACAAATCATGAAACACAGTACTTTCCAGATTCCTTCTCTACTGCTTCTGCCTCTTCTCAGTAGCAGAACTCAGCAAGAGAAGGTGTATGGGCCCATCTCCCATGCCAAACCCCACCAGTCAGTCAGCACTGCCTGTTTTACCAGGGCTGAGGAGTCTGAGCCTGCACCCCAACAGCAAAGAACTGTGAAGTGGCCCAACAGTTGAGGCGGCAGAGTCTGCATTGGCAGGAGGCACCAAGGAGCCCTGCGGGCCACTCCCTAACTTCCCCACTGGCCCTCACCAGGGTTTTAGACTTTGCAAATTGGTCCATCACAGTTGAGACAAACTCCTTCATCTTCTGAAAGTCAAGGCCATGGATGCTGCCTGAGCCATCAATCAAGAAGACAATGTCACTCTCCTGCTGAGGACACCCTAAGAGCAGGGGGAAGAAGAACAAAGAAATCAAAGACTTGCGGTACAATTGAGCCCGTCAGCTCTCAATTAGATGAGAATAACAGGTGAACAAGAGGCCACCTGTGTAGCAAGCTAAATAAAAACACACATTTCTTGGGTGTCAGTGAGATGGCCTGGCCACAAACCCTTGACGTGCACCCACTCCACAAAATCAGCCAAGGCAACAAACCAAATACCTGGTGGAATCAAAATTATGGTGAATCCTATTTTTTTTAATATATTACAATAACAATAAAGACACATCGCCATGAATCCCCCTCAAGGTACTCCGTCTCTCCCTCTTGCTTCAAATACACACAGCCCTGTTTTACCAAGGCTGAGGAGTCTGAGCCTCTTTCTTTTTTTTTTTTTTTTTCAGAACCACTGATTGAACTCAGGGCCTTGTGCTTGCTAGGCAAGCTCTTATTCTACTGAGCTATCTCCCCGGCCCAACCCATCATTCCTGCCACTTTCTCGAAGTCCTCCTTCCTGAGTGTCTCTAGCTGCCCTGTCACTGCTGCTTTGGTGTCCTGATTGGTGCAAAATATTTACCTCCCTTGGTCATTTTGACTTAAGGGTAGAACCAGAAGTTATACGGCACCATATCTAGTGAATAAGGTAGATGGGAATGCACCATAATATTTGTATGAGGGCCGAGAAGATAGCTCAGCGGCAAAAGTGCCTGCCTGGAAAAAAAATAACTGGGAGATAGCTCTGCAGTCTAAGAGCCTGCCTGGCAAATGCAAGAACCTGAGTTCAATCCCCAGTACTGCACGCTCAACGGCCCCAAAACCAGACATGGTGGAGCATGCCTATGATCCCAGCACTGGGGAGGCTCAGACAGGATGATCACTACAAGTCTGAGCTGTAGAGGGAGACCTTGTATAAATAAGGTCTGTTGATGGCATTTGGCAGCAGCATTGACCACGTTTTTATCACACCTCCACATTTTTAAACACACCTCAGAAAAACACTCACAAAAGAGGACTTTCAGAACTGCTTCCGAATGGATTGAAAATGATGAGATAAGTGTTTGACAGAACAGTGAGTATTTTGAGGGATATTAATAACCATATATTTTTCTCTAATAAATCTTTAAAATTAAACATTCACTATATAGTTTTATCAGCCCTCAGATATTCTGGTGAAAGTAACCAAAGGACAGTGCCAGCGTCTACCCAAGGAGCAGCTGAAGTGCGTGAGGCTGGCTGCCCAAATGGAAGGAAACTTGACTTCCACCCACCCCCTGCCCCTACTGACGTAGCACAAGGGAGTGGGACCTATGGGCCCCAGCAGCCAGCCACCGTCACGCATGGCCTGCCCCCACCAGGGACCCAGCCTACACGAGTCCTTGCCCTAGGGAAGGAGCCCAAGTTGCGGCCCAGCTGAGGCCTGTGAAGCTGGTGCCAGCATTGCTCCTGATCCAAGGATGGGCAGAGGTTATGGTTTGGGCCCAGATGTCTCCAGGTGCCCTCGTCCAGTCACAGGTAGGGCTTCTCTGAGGTAGCTGGGTCAGGAGTGTGTGAAGTTAGGATCAGTGACGTGTGATTACTGAATTAGTCTACTGATTAGTTTGGTATAGTTCTAGGTAGGATCAAGGCTGCCCACCCCGGGTGTGAGTGTTAACCGCCCTAAGGACAAGTAGGCTGAATAGGATATAAGGCACCGAAAGAGGATCATAGGGCCGGCCAGATAGCTCAGCAGACTAAAGCGCCTGCTTAGGCAGACACAGAGAGCAGGGTTTGATCCTCAGAAAGCCATGCCAGATCTACCCCCAGGGTGTGCTGAGACCAAGACAGACTGGGAGTGGTGGCACACACCTGTAATCCCAGCTCTTGGGAGGCTGAAAACAGGGCAATCACCATGAGTTTGATCTGTGTAGTGAGACCCTGTAGACCCTGTACTAAGTACATTTAAAAAATGAAAGATGCTATACAAAATGACAAAGACAAGAGAAAAAATGCAATCCCAGACCTCGAGTCCACCAGAAAGGGCAGAAGACACTAGCTCAGCTGCAATGAATGAATTAACAGATACAGCAGCAAAGGAACAACAGCAGAAAGGTACAGAGGAAATAAACTGAGAAGTAATTCCCCAAATTAAAAAAGAAATATCTGAATACATAGTATCTGAAATAAAGAATCAATTCCAGAAACATTGGGTGGAAAAACAGTGCTCACCCAGAACAAGTGCAGAGAGCACTATTCCAGCTGAAACGTATGAATTCACAGCATCTGAAGCAAAGACACAACAGCAGAAAGGTCATGAGGAACTCAAAGCAGAAATAATTTCTGAAATCAAAAAATAATTGAATTGAATTGAAAAAAAGAATACTTTGAAGCCGGGCGTGGTGGCGCATGCCTGTAATCCCAGCACTAGGGAGGCTGAGGCAGGAGGATTATTGTGAGTTCGAGACCAGCCTGAGCTACAAAGTGAGCTTAAGGCCAGCCTGAACTGCACAGTGAGACCCTGTCTCAAAAAAGACAAAAAAAAAAAAAAAAAAAGAATACTTTGAAATCATAGCATCTGAAATACAGAAACAAGTCTGGAAATATACAGAGGAAACCCAACTTGGAAGAAACTCTGAAGAAAAAAGAATTGATAACTACCTCTAAAGAAGACATGGATAAAAAAAATTGAGGAGATCAGAAATATGATGGATTCCTTGCATGAGCAATACAGAAAAGAAATAGAATGCATGAAACAGAGTCAAAGGGATATAGAAGTAAAAATATCAATCACGAGTCTACAAAACCATTTGAGTGAAAGCAAAGACAGAGTTTCATATCTTGAAGATGCCAGAGCAGCTAGTGAAAAGATGAGAAAGGATCTCTTAAAAACAATGAGAATGCAGGAAAAAATAATACATCATCTGTAAGATGATGCCAGGATGAACAATGTGAGAATAATTGGTATCAACGAGAATGAAGGAGTCAATACAAATGACATAAAAAGAATTTGGGGAGAAGTAATCACAGAAAACTTTCCAAATATGAGGAAACAATCCAACATTCAGGTCACTGAAGCATACAGAACACCAAATAACTTCAACCCAAGTAGAAACACACCGAGACATATAATAGTTAAGATCCCAGAAATCCAACACAAAAATAATATACTGAAAGCTGCTAGAGAGAAGAAGCAGATCACATTCAAAGGAAAACCCATCAGAATTACAGCTGACTTCTCTACACAAACAATGAAGGCAGCATGCAGCAGAGTTCAAGTCCTCCACGAAAACAAATTTCAGCCCAGACTATTATACCCTGCAAAACTCTCTTTCAAGTTAGATGGAGAAGTGAAATACTTCCATGACAAAGAACAACTAAAGAATTTCATGATGACAAAGCCATCCCTTCACAGGCTGCTGAAAGATGTTCTAGAGAGAGACCACAATGACCAGAACTCCATGAATGAGAATGAAAGGAACCCACTAAACAGGACAGACAATTAAACACAGGTTACAAAGGAGTAAACAACACCAGGTAAATATCATGACAAACATAGGTCAGCACATTTCAGTTATAACCATCAATGTAAATGGACTCAATTCTCCTATTAAGAGAAATAGACTGGCACAGTGGATTAGGAAACAAAATCCAACAATATGCTTTATACAAGAAACACACTTAACTCAAAAGGACATTCATAGGCTCAAAGTCAAAGGGTGAAAAACAATACTACATGCCCCAGCACCTCAGAAAAAAGCAGGAGTAGCAATTCTGTTCTCAGACAGTCTCAACTTCAAACCAAGAATGATCAAACAACACAAAGAAGGCCACTATATATTGGTCAGGGGAAAAACTCAAGTGCAAGAGGTAACACTCATAAATATCTATGAACCAAACACAGGAGCACCCAACTATGTAAGACAAATCTTAACAGACATGAAAAACTTAATGTCTAAGAACACAATCTTAACAGGAGACCTTAACACACCCTTATCTCAAAAAGATAGATCAACCAGACAAAAAATTAGCAAGGAAGTAACAGAAATGAACCAGAGCTTGGAACAAATGGACCTGGTGGACATATACAGAATGTTCCACCCAACCACAGCTGAATACACATTTTTTTCAGCTGCACACGGGTCATTTTCCAAAATAGACCACATACTAGTTCAGAGATCATGCGTAAGTATATGCAAGAAAATAGAAATTATCCCATGCATATTATCTGACAAAAGAAACCAGAAAAACCCGCTAAATTCATGGAAACTAAACAATACCCTACTCAGCAATCAATGGGTTGCAGAAGAAATTAAACAAGAAATTCAACAATATCTACAATTCAATGAAAATTCAAGTACAACTTACCGGAATTTATGGGATGTGATGAAAGCAGTTCTTAGAGGGAAAATCATAGCTATGAACATTAGGAAAACAGAATGGGAACAAATTAGCATCCTAATGTTGCACCTCCAACAACTAGAAAAAGAAGAGCAAATGAAACCCAGAGTGCAAAGACGGGAAGAAATCGTAAATATTAGAGCAGAAATTAGTTCAATTGAAAATGGTTCAAAGAATCCACAAATCAAAAAGTTAGTTCTTTGAAAAACTAAATAAAGTTGATAAGCCTGTAGCCAACCTCATCAAAAAGAGGCAAGAGAAAATTCAACTACAAACAATAAGGAATGAAAAGGGTGAAATCACCACAGACTCAGCAGAAATTCAGATTATCAGTAGTTACTTCAAGAACCTTTACACTCACAGAATAGAAGACACAGAAGGAATGGACAGATTTCTCGAAAGGTACAAATTGCCAAAACTGAATCAAGAAGATACAACAACTCTCAATAATCCAATAACAGCCAATGAAATACAAAACATAATAAAAAGCCTACCGACAAAGAAAAGTCCAGGTCCTAATAGATTCACAGCTGAATTCTATAAGAAATTTATAGAAGATATAATCCCTACACTCCACAAACTCTTCAATGAAATTGAAAAGGAAACAGTCTTCCCAAAATCATTTCTGGAGGCAAGTATAATACTGATTCCAAAACCAGGGAAAGACACAACCAAAAAGGAGAACTACAGGCCAATCTCCCTCATGAACATAGATGCAAAACTACTCAACAAAATCCTGGCAAATAGAATACAGCAAATCATCAAGAAGATCATACACCATGACCAGGAAGGATTCATCCAAGGGATGCAAGGATGGTTCAATATTCGAAAATCTATAAATGTAATACACTATATTAATAGACTGAAATCTAAAAACCACATGATCATCTCAATTGATGCAGAGAAAGCCTTTGACAAAGTCCAACACTCATTCATGTTCAAGGTCCTACAGAAAATTGGAATAGATGGACTCTATCTTAACTTGATAAAAGCCATCTAT
>PVKA01036094.1:0-22088 GCA_004027165.1 Ctenomys sociabilis
TTTTTTTTTTTTTTTTTTTTTTTTTTTTTTTTTTTTTTTGTCTTTTTTGAGACAGGGTCTCACTATGCAGTTCAGGCTGGCCTTAAGCTCACTTTGTAGCTCAGGCTGGTCTCGAACTCACAACAATCCTCCTGCCTCAGCCTCCCGAGTGCTGGGATTACAGGCATGCGCCACCATGCCCGGCTTAATATCATTTTCAACTGAATGTATTTCTTATATCCAGCATATTATTGGATCTTGCTTCTTAATCCATTCTGCCAGTATGTTTCTTTTCTTTTTTATGTATTTTAGTACAAGGACTACAGGGTCTCACTGCATCCTGTTTTCAGCCTCCAAGTGCTGAGATTGCAAGCGCATGCCACCAGGCCGTCTCAGTCACCGTCTCAGCATGCCTTGGGGGGGCTGGCACGGCACCCTGGGGATCAAACCCCCATCCCTGTGCCTGTCTAAGCAGGAACTTTAGTCCCCTGAGCTATTTGGCTGGTCCTCTGCCAGTATGGTTCTCTTCCTTTCTTTCTTTTTTAGATATTTGATACAGGGTCTCACTATGCAGTTTAGACTAATGGCGATCCTCCTGTTTTCAGCCTCCCCAGCGCTGAGATTACAGGCATACGCCACCATGCTCGTTCTCAGTGGCTGGCTCAGCATGCCCAAGGGTGTATTCAGTAGGGCATGTGGTGCCAGGGATCGAATCCCAGTCCCTGCACTTACCTAAGCAGGTAATTAGTCCACTGAGCTAGCTCATTAGCCCCAGTATGTTTCTTTTGATTGATGACTTGAGATAATTAACATTGATGTTTATAGCTATTATATATCAACATATCCTTGTTCTGTTACTTTCTTGTTGTTGAACCCCTCTCCTGCTATTTATTGTTTGCCTTAGCCAGGCGTAGTGGTGCAGGCCTGTAATCCCAGCACTCAGGAGGCTGAGGCAGGATATATTGTTGTGAGTTCGAAACCAGCCTGAGCTACAAAGCAAGCTTAAGGCCAGCCTGAACTGCATAGTGAGACCCTGTCTCAAAAAAGACAAAAAAAAAAAAAAATTGTTTGCCTTACTGGTCGATTCATTTTGTTGGGGCTCATGGAGTTGTAGTTCTTGTTTCCTATTTCTTTTTTTTTTTTTTTTTTTTTTTTTTTTTTTTTTTTTTTTTTTTTTTTTTTTTTTTTTTTTGTCTTTTTGAGACAAGGTCTCGCTATGCAGTTCAGGCTGGCTTTAAGCTCACTTTGTAGCTCAGGCTGGTCTTGAACTCACAACAATCCTCCTGCCTCAGCCTCCCGAGTGCTGGGATTACAAGCATGCGCCACCACGCCCGGCTTCTTGTTTCCTATTTCTAGAATGTCATTCAGAACATTCTGAAGTGCCGGTTCGGTTATGAATTTCTTCAGTTGTTCTTTGCCATGAAGCATTTTATTTCTCCATCAATTTTGAAAGATAGTTTTCAGCAGGGCATAGTGGTTCATGTCTGTAATCCCAGCACTCAGGAGGCTGATGCAGGAGGATTGTTGTGAATTCAAGACCAGCCTGGGACTCAGGCTAGAACCTTTCAATAGCCAGCCTGAACTGCATAGGGAGACCCTGTCTCAAAAAGACAAAAAGAAAAGAAAAGAAAAATAGTTTTGTGGGATATACCAATCTGGGTTGGAAGTTGTTTTCTGCTAGGTCTTCAAATATTTCACTCCACGGAGGTTCAATCATGGGGCCTGCCATGCTGGCCCCGCTCCTGGGGTGCCCTGACTGATGTTGGGCGTGGTGGCGCGCACTTGTATTCCCTGCGCTTGGGAGGCTGAAAAACAGGAAGGGTCACTATAAGTCTAACCTGTGTAGTGAGGCCCTGTAGACCCTGTACTAAAATTAAAAAAAAAAAAAAATTGATATTGACCTCAAGCTCTCCTTGCCTTGAGGGTTTGTCTTGAGAAGTCTGCTGTAATTCTGATCACTTTGCTTAATAGCTGAAACCCCAAACAGATTCTAATAGCTTTTAATACTCTGTTCTTGGGCCAGGTAGATGGCTCAGTGGCATAAGTGCTTCCCTGGCAAGCGCAAGGGCCTGAGCTAGAGGAGCAGGACCTGCACTCGCCAGGGGGCCAGAGGTCATCACCCCAGACTGGGAAAACCAAGTCTCCACAGGGACCATGATCGTGGCTGTGCTGTTTGACAGGGGGCGGGATTCTGTGGGCGGACTCCACAACAACCACTGGGTCCTACATCACCAGTCAAGTGACTGACACACTGACTCCTATTCATGACTAATTTTTTTTCTCCTACTGGGGTTCAGCGGCTGATACCCAGGCCGTAGCAGATGTTGGTTTCCACAGCCTTGAATTGAATGAGCCTCCACTGGTACACACAGCAGCCAGCATGTTTAAGGAGATGTGTTACGGATACCTGGAAGAGCTGATGGCAGAAATCATGGTCGCAGGCTTGGACTCTCAAGGAGGGCAGATCTACCAGTTCCCATGGGAGGTATGATGGTAAGGCAGGGAGGTTCCTGGAGTTCGTGTACCTATGGCTATGTGGATGCTACCTATCGGAAAGGCATGACCAAGGAGGAGTGTCTACAGTTCACTGCCAGTGCTCTTGTGTTTTGGGCATGGAGCAGGATGGTTCCAGTGGACAGGGTGATCCAGCTGGCAGTCACTGAAGAATCAGGTGCTGAAGGCAGGTACTTTTGGGAGACCAGATACCCAAATTCACTATTCCACTTTTCCACCCCTCTGATCCTGAAATTCTAGACTGCAATAAGAGATACCAATACCCTATAATTATTCAAAATTTAATAGTTTGTCAAAGATAAAAAAAATAATATTCTGTTTTTGTTTGAATTTCTTGAACCATGAGTATTATATACCTTGGTGTGGATTTTTTTTTTTTTTTTTTTTTGGTAGAACCAGGAATTGAACTCAGGCCCTTGTGCTTGCCAGGGAAGCACTTATTCTACTGAGCCATCTCCCTGGCCCCTGGATATTTTTTTGATCATAGCTGTCTTAAGTTACTTTTCTCTCATTGCTAAGACAAAATATCCAACAACAAAGTTAAAGGGGGAGAACTGCTTCTCACAGTTGTCTTTCAAGTATCATTGGCTTTTGGGTTGTGAGTCTTTTGCAAGATCCCACCTCTTTTGGGCCAGGAGAGACTAAGTCCCTGCTTAGGCAAGCACAGGGACCAGGTTGGATCTCTGGCATCATATGTCCCACTGGCCCTGCCTCCCAGGCTTGCTAAGTGGGCCACCAAGACCAGGCATAGTGGCACACACCTGTAATCCCAGCTGTGGCGAGGCTGAAATAGAAAGATCACTATGAATCCAAGCTGCATAGAGAAACCCTGTACCAAATACATTTTTAAAAAATCTTACCTCTTCCATTTAATGGGAATGAAATATTGCTGCCTATATGATGCAGCCCCTAGTTCTTTGGCACTAGCCTGCAGTGTTGTTTATTTATCTCAGTCAATCTTAGCCTTGGCACATCAGGAAGAAAACATACGTCAGGCTGGGGAGATAACTCAGCAGTCTAAACACCTTCCTGGCAAGTACAAGGACCTGGGTTCGATCCCCAGCACCACAAGCTACACTGCCATGCTGACCACCAAAACCAGGCATGGTGGTGCATGCTTGTAATCCCAGCACTGGGGAGGCTAAGACAGAAGGATCACTAAGAATTTGAGCTCGGTTCCACCTGACCCTGACACTGGAAGTCACCAGGTAGCGGAAGCCTGCAGCTGCTCTGAATTCTGAGCTCAGGTCACCCCTCTGCAAGATGGTGACAGCCCAGTCACCTTCTCCTTGCACACATCTGAACCTGGGTAACTCTCCAGCCACCACCATCTTCCAAGTCTGCCACTCCTTTCCACCTCTGTGTTTCTGCATGGAGGCCTCTGGGGTCACCAGTAGCCACTGTGTGTCTACAGGTTCAAGCTGCCCCTCACAGTGAGTCAAGGCTTGGCGGAAAAAAAGTGCCACTTGGCATCTCCTTCTTCTTCACTGAAGTCTCTCTAGGCTCTTCTGCAGTCTTCCAATTTTGCTTTAGATCTCTGCTGGATCCCAGGGACATACTTCCCTCCTTTCTTCCTCACACTGCTACATTCAGCATCTGGACACCAAATCTCAGAGAGGCTCTTTCTCTGCCTTTCACCACTCTGCCATCTTCCCAGAAATTCCAGAATGTATCTCAAAAACAGCAATTATAGTTTCCTTTTACTTCTCCTGTTTCTTCTCTCTCTGTCACCCCCCCCCACACACACACACACACCCGCCACCTTTTGAGACAAACCTTACGGCATACTCCAGGCTGGATTCATTTTAACTCCAAACAAACACCCTCTCAAGTGCTGTGAGTACAGGTCTGGCCCATCATACATTGCATCACCCCTTCTTTTTAATGCTTTTCCCCCCACTGGTGGAGACTGAAGCTAGGGCCATCTACATGCTAGGCAGCTCTGTATATGAGCAACATATTCAGCCCTTTATCTTACTTTGAGCCAGGATCTCCCTCAACTGACCGAGCTGGCCTTAAACTTGGGAACCTCTTACATCAGCTTTTTTGTATTAGCACAGGTTTGCAGGACATGATTACCTTCACCAGGGAGAGTGCTACTTGATTTTTTTTTTTTTTTTTTTTTCAGAACTGGGAACTGAACTCAGGACTTTGTCCTTGTTATTCTACTGAGCTATCTCCCTACCCCCCAAGAGTGCTACTTGTATATAACACGTCTTCTTCTTCTTTTTTTTTTTTTTTTTTGTCTTTTTGAGACAGGGTCTCAGTATGCAGTTCAGGCTGGCCTTAAGCTCACTTTGTAGCTCAGGCTGGTCTCAAACTCACAACAATCCTCCTGCCTCAGCCTCCCAAGTGCTGGGATTACAGGCATGCACCACCACGCCTGGCTTATAACACTTATTATTTTTATGATCCCTTCCCCTTCATTCCATTTTTCCCTTCATCAGCCTGTCAAGTAGATGAGATGCCAGGTCAATGCAACCATAGTCAGTTTTCTTTTTATTGTTTTTTATTGAGACAGGGTCTCACTTTGTATCCAAGGTTTGACCTCAAATTTGTGCCAATCCTCCTGCCTCAGCTTCCAGAGTGCTGGAGATTACTGACATGCACCATCCCTCTTAATATTCTGTAGTGCTTTACTATTTATTTCTGAAATCTTTTTTCTCTACAAAGAATTTCCAAAAAAGTACAATAAACACATTCTATCATGATGACCATAATATTATAGGGAGCCTTTGTTGGTCCTCATCTCAGTCCAGGAAGTTTGTATTTGCAAACCCATGGATAAGTTAACAGAATCCTATCAAGTTAATTCCAATCTACCACTTTCAGTACAACCCATGGAAAAAATAGACACTAAAGCATACAGTTACAGGGAGTAAAGGGGCCCTAAGTCCAGCCATGGTGGTAGCTATTCGGAACAACGCATCAACTCAGGGCCAAACCTGGGTTTTATTCAGTCCTGAAGGAGGAGAGGCTTGTGGATGAATTACTGAAAATGGCAGGAAGTACTGTGAGCTGGGCTAGGTAGGAGGCCTGCATGTACTTCCATCATCTGCAGAAAGGATATGCAGAAAAAGTAATTTGTATTATACTATTGAGATAGTATCTAATGTTTTGCGGTCTGTGCCTCAGCTCTGATATGTAATCTTTCAAGCCCCGGGAAGTCATAGCCTCTATTTTAAGGCTGGATCCCAGATGACAGTGTGGCTGTCTTGTCACAATCTGGCTCATATTAAACAGCAGCAGGTGTGGGTTATCAGGGAAACAGGTTTGTCATCTTCAAGACTACTGCCAGCACCTCAGCTAGACCAACATGCATTGCTTAAAGCCAATTGAAAGGGTAAGTCCCAGCCAGCTCTGTACATATCAATACAAGGAAATCGGGTCAGGCTCAGCCAAAATGGAGATGATTGCTCTTCTTTCATGAGAGCTGCTCAGGTGGTGCTCCACAAAGTATGATCTAAGCTCACATCTGCAACGCCAGTACTGAGAAGAAAGGGCACCAAGTTCAAGCCCAACCTGAGCAATTTAGCAAATTGTCTCAAAATTTTAAAACGTCTGGGAATGTAGCTCAGTGAGAAGGTCCTAGGTTCAGTCTTCAACACTTAATGCAAAAGAAACCCAAAAATCACACGAAGTTGCAAATCTCAAGTGAGCTGCAGTCACTTACTTACATGAGAAGACTGTTCACTCTTCATGTTTGTGTACGGTCAGCAAAACAGAAAAATCAAAATATCACCCAGATAATTCAGTACAAATACTTTTTTTATTTGTAATTTCCAGATCATCAAAACCAAACAAGCATTTTGGCTAAGTGTTGTTTTTCTTTTTCTTGTGACTTTTAGGCCCAATTGTGTTAGCCATCAATGACTTTTCTTGTTTTGGGGACCAGAAACTGAACTCAGGACTTTGCACTGGCCAGGCCCTGTGCCACTAAGCTATATCCCTGGCCCAACCAGGGACTTCTCAAATGAATGAAGCTTGACCTAGAGTTCACCAGTAGCAGAGACTACCATGTTGGCTTTGGTTGAATTAACCTTCTTACAAAGAGTTAACAAATTATTATTTTTTTTTGTGGGGCAGGGGGTTGCTCTATAGTTTAGGCTGGCCTTGAACTCACAATGTAGCCCAGGCTGCTCTCAAATACAGTGATCCTTCTGCCTCAGCCTCCCAAATGCTGGGATTACAGGCCTGCCCCACCACCTGGCTGGAATCAGGACTTTCTGGAACAGCCCCAATCCTTTAAGACCAAGCTGCAATGTTGATTCATAATGAGTTTCTGCATATTTGGTCACGAGGGCTGACAGCCATGAAGGCGGGAGTGTGCAGAAAAGTTTGTGGCAGACCCCTCTGCAGTCTCCCCTTCAGCTGAAATGAGCCAACAGCAGCTCCTGGCGGCTGCGGTCGGCTTCTAGGTCCAGAGACTCCATGGGTTCATACTCCTCCTCCAAGGGCTGCTGCATGGGCCCTGCCATTGGCAAGGACCAGATGTCCATGCCGTGCTCCAGGGAGATGTTGTGCAGGACACAGCAGGCCACGATGATGTTGCTAGACTTCTCTGGTGAGTACTGCAGTGCTCCCTTGGACCCGTCCAGGCAGCGGAAGCGGGAGCACAGCGTCCGCAGAGTCTTCTCCATCACACTGTGGGTCGCAGAGTGAGCCAGGTTATAGCGATCTTCTGCGGGCGTTTTCGGGGCAGGAAGTGGGGTCATGAGCCAGGTGCGGAGAAAAAAGGCACTGTCACCTGTGAAGGCCCCGAAGTTAGAAGTGAGTGTAAGGAGACTACAAATGGAGTGAAATTAGATGGGCATGGAGCCTGTCTATAATCCCAGCTACTTGAGAGCTTGAAACAGGAAGATCTTAAATTCTAGGACAGCTTGGTATATAATGAGAGCCACACAAAAAAAGAGGGCTGGATATTTTGGTCAGATCAGTGGCAGACTGTTTGCCCAGCATGCCTGAGTCTCTGGGTTGAAAGCTCTCTATTGTTCAGGAAAAAAGTAAAATTCAGATATATACAGCTGGGCATGGTGGTGGATGTCTATAATTCTAGTACTTAGGAGGCTGATGTGAGAGTATTGTTGTTTTAGGCCAGCCTGAGCTAGTATGCTCAAGTGCAAGGTCAGCCTAAACTACATAGCAAGATCCTGTCTCAAAAAAACAAAGAGGACTGGGGAGATGGCTCAGCAGACTAAGCGCCTGTCTGGCAGGTACAAGGTCCTGAGTTTGATCTTCAGCAAGAAAGAAAGAAAGAAAGAAAGAAAGAAAGAAAGAAAGAAAGAAAGAAAGAAAGAAAGAAAGAAAGAAAGAAAGAAGAAAAGAAAAAGGAAACGTAAGATGAGTAGGAGCTAAAAGTATACTAGAGGAGGGCGAGATAGCTCAGCAGACTAAGAGCCTGCTTTGGTAAGCACAGGGACCCCAGTTTGACCCCTGATCCCACATGCCATGCCAGCCCTATCCCTGGGCACGCTGAGCCAGCCACCGACCCCAGGCTGGTGGCACATGTAATCCCAGTGCTGGGGAGGCTGAAAAACAGGAGGATCGATAAAGTATGAGCTGTGTGTGAGACCCTGTACCAAACACATGAGAAAAAATAAAAAGTACACTAGAAAACTACAAAATAATGGCTGTGTGTGATGCTGCACACCTGTAGTCCCAGCAATAAGGAGACTGAGGCAGGAGGAGTGCAGAGAGTTCAAGGCCAGCCTGAACTGCATAGCCTGTCCAGAAAAAAACAAAACCACAAAGTAAAGTAGGGGTCGAGGAGATGGCTCAGTAATATAAGCACTTCCTTGGCAAGCTCAAGGGTAAGAGTTCAATCCCCAGTTCTGCAAACAAACAAACAAAGTAAAGTAATATCATAAGCAGAAGACATGTGTCTCAGCTGGGAATACCCCCTTAAAACATGTAAAGAAAATTGCAGGGACCAATGAAAGTCAAGTCTGAAACAATACAGGAAGCAAGAAAAGCAGTGAAGGAAAAAAAATTTTTATTAAATTAATGACTTTGTAGACCACACTTTCCTCAACCAATACTCAGGAAGCTGAGGCAGGAGAATTGTGTGCTTAAGGCCAGCCTGAGCTAAATAGTTTTACCTTTTTCTTTTTTTGTCTTTTTGAGACAGGGTCTCACTATGTAGCTCAGGCTGGTCTTAAACTCACAACAATCCTCCTGCCTCAGCCTCCTGAGTGATGGGATTACAGGCCTGAGCCACCACGCCTGGTTTTTTTTTTTTTTTTTTTTTTGTACCAGGGATTGCACTCAGGGCCTTCTGTTTGCCAGGCAGACACTTATGCCGCTGAGCTACTTTCCTGGCCCTTCTGGGCTAGTGAATGCAATCCTAGCCTCAGCTACTTAGTAAGATTTTGTCTCAAAAAGCAACCCCCCAAAACAAAAAGTCTGTGAAGCAACATGTTATAATTCAAAATCTCTAAACAGTAAAGTACAAAAGAGAAAAGAATTCTACCAGGAGATCCCAAAACAATATATAAGGATATTGTGTATTTTACTATTAAACTTGCAGTTCGGCAAACACTACCCAGAGATTTCAAGGTTCATATTAACTTGTCCTTCTGGTGCTGAGAATAATAATATAAAAATTCCAGCATCTGTGGCTGCCATCAGAATTCAGGTGTTCTGTTGGGATAGTTTTGCCTGCCAGTAGCTTACTTACTTGGAAGGCTGAGGCAGGACAATCTCTTAGATGAATGGTGGCACATCTACAGTGTTTACTGCATGAAGCTATTTCTATTATTGAAAGTGCTAGAAGGGTTTGCCATCACTACCTTAGACAAGGTAAAGACCAGTCTGGGTGACATGGCAAGATCCCGTCATTCGTTCTTTCTTTCATAAATCAATCAAACTCAGGTGTTCTGCCTTTGAAGATACTGTGATCACTAGAGCCATACTTTTAAAACAGAGGATCTAAGAGAATTAGTCCAAGAGAAGAAAATAACATCAGCTGCTAATGCAAATAACACACATGGAAGTGACATCCTGACCCAACGATCTCAGGAGTGCTAGCGGAAACATGGTTGGGTGGATATGCTAACACAGCAGCACAATGTCTCTGTAGCATTTCGGGGCTCTGCCTTACGGTGCCAGGTGGATGCCGTGTCTCTCACACAGAAACTGGAGACCATCAAGGGGCCCTGGAGTAGCAAAAGGCACCATCACTATGTCTAGAATACCCACAATTTCAGCAAATTTCTGACTGTGCAGGCAGTGCTGGGCACTGTTAAAAAATATATAGTGTAGAACTCCTTCCTTTCTTTTAATTTACTGGTTTCTGTGTATGTGTGCGCACGCATGCGTGTGTGTGTGTACGTGTGTGTGTGTGCGCACGCGCATGCAGGGCCTCACTAGGCAGCTTGAACATGTAGTGATTATCCTGTTTTCAGCCTCCCCAGTGCTGGGATTACAAGTGAAGCCACTATGCCCAGACTCGAGTCACTGGCTCAGCACTCCCAGGGGTGGGGCTAGCACTGCCTGTGGTTCCAGGGATTGAATCCCAGTCCCTGCACTTGCCTAAGCAGGTGCTTAGTCTGTTGAGGTATCTTTCTGGCCCTTGTTTTGTCTTTTTTTTTTTTTTTTTTGTCTTTTTGAGACAGGGTCTCACTGTGCAGCTCAGGCTGGCCTTAAGCTCACTTTGTAGCTCAGGCTGGTCTCGAACTCACAACAATCCTCCTGCCTCAGCCTCCCGAGTGCTGGGATTACAGGCATGCGCCACCACGCCCGGCTTTGTTTTGTCTTTTTGAGACAGGGTTTCACCGTGCAGTTCAAGCTGGCCTCAAACTCATATGTAGCCCAGGCTGGGTTCAAATTAACAGGGGTCCTCCTGCCTCAGCCTCCTGAATGCTGTGATTACAGGTGTGCACTACTGTGCCTGACTAGAACTCTCTTTCAGGAGCCTACATTTCTAAGTATGGATCAATCTGAGTCACTATGAAGTCTCATAAAAATTACAAATTTTGTATTTAACTAACTTTTTCCTTTCCAGTATAATTTGCCTCATTACTATTACCATATTGGTGGTAGTACTGGGGATTGAACCCAGGGCCTCATGCATGCCAGGCAAGTGCCCTACAACTGAGCTACCTCTCCAGCCTTTTATTTTTGAATTATGTTAATGTCTAGCCTTCCACTTGTGATCCTCCTGCCTCAACCTCTGGAGTAGGGAGATTTACAGACTATTATAATTTAATCCTAACTGCCAGGTTAAGATTTTATAAATAAGATCAAAATAATACCTCGGCCATCCTTTGCTATGTTAGGCAAAAGGAGGAGTTAGGAAGTACATACTAATGTCAGAATCAGTAATACAATGGTGAAATGTGGTAAGAAGGAATAAAGAGATAAACATCTATGATGAATGCCTAAACACAGAGACCCTAAATGAAGTCTGTGAGTTTCTCTAGGTAGCCAGGGTGGTGGGGCCATCTGTAATCTCAGCATCCAGGAAGCTGAGGCAAAAGGATCATTGGGAGCTCAAGGCTAGTCTGAGCCACACAGTGAATTCAAGGCCAGCCTGCACTACAAAGTGAAAGTCTACCTCAAAAAGACCAAAAAAATTGAGATCTTGTCTCAAAAACAAAGTTTGTCTAGGAAATGGTATGAGCCTTAAATAGGGGGAGATAATATAAGACTAGCTACTTAATGTAGACCTTTCCTCAAATGCTCCAAACACCCTGGGAAAAGACTCTCTGGAGGGGCTCAGAACCTCAACTGCCACACAGTTTACAACTGCCTCCATGACCAGGCATCCACAGGACAATCCTGCAGATGATCTCACACTAAGTGCTTACAGGACTAGGCAAGAGCCAAAGAATTCAGGCTGAATTTGTTTGCAGGAGAAAAACAGAGGAAAAAGATTTAGGTAAATACCCGGGAGGGAGAGGAAAGAATGTCTCTCAAGTAAAAGCACACTGAGGAACCAAAGGCAGAGGGAGGCTGCTTCTAGGACAAAGCCAGAACTATTCCAGAAATCTGGTGCTGTGAGGATGCAGCAGCTGCTTCACTCTCTCCTCTCCCACCGAAACATCTCATAGCCACTCATCGTCCTGCCAGTCTTCCTCCAGTAATCCTACTGTCCACACAAGCTCTAGGGACAAATTTGCCTATCACATCAATCATTGTTAGGCTCTCATTGATAGTGGTGTCTACACTGGCACATAGCTCAGCAGCACAGTGCCTGCCTGGCAACCACAAGGTTATAAGTTCAATTCCCCTAAGGTCTCATGCAGGTGGATAAGCCTCTACCACTGAGCTGGAACTCCCAGTCCAGGCGATCTTGATAATTTTTGAAATTATCAAATTGATCTTGATAATTTATGAAACACTGTACTACTAATCAAGAATCCTCAAACTAATTTTCCTGTTGAGAGGCCACGGAGGACTTCCTAGGACGACTTCCTAGGACATATGTGAGACAAGGTCTCACTAGACAGTTCAGGCTGGCCTTAAGCTCACTTTGTAGCCCAGGCTGGCCTCAAACTAACAGTGATCCTATTTCCTCAGCCTGAGTACTGGGATTACAGGCATGTGCCACCACACCAGGCACAATGACAAATTTTAGGGGCTCAATAACTTTTAGTATGGGTTTATAATCAGGATGCCAGAATCGACAGAATCAGGATATTAAAGCAATCAGCTTAGAACCTGAGAACTCCCACATCTCTGGATAAATAGCTAGCTGAGACACTTGCAGAACACATCTGTTACTTCTTGATGTCATCTGTATGAAAATGGAATTGTTTCATTCTTTTTTTTTTTTTTTTTTTTGGCAACAGAGTCCCACTATGCAGTCCAGGCTGGCCTTCAACATTTTGTGTAGCCCTGGAAGTCATACCCTCCTGCCTCAGCCACCAGTAATTTGTGTATGTATGTGTGTGTGTGTGTGTGTGTGTGTGTGTGTATCTTTGTGAGACAGTCTCACTATGCAGTTCAGCCTGACTTTGAGCTCACTTTGCAGCCCAGGCTGGCCTCAAACTCACAGTGATTCTCCTGCCTCAGTCTCCTGATTGCTGGGATCACATGTGTGTGCCAACACACCCAGTATATATCAGTATATATTTTGAGACAGGACCCTACCTTACGCAGGCTGGGTTTTAATTTGCAATATTCTTTCCTCACTCAGCTACCCAGCAATCCCACCACACCCAACTTCTTTTTTTTTTTTTTTTTTTTTTGTCTTTTTGAGACAGGGTCTCACTATGCAGTTCAGGCTGTCCTTAAGCTCATTTTGTAGCTCAGGCTGGTCTCGAACTCACAACAATCCTCCTGCCTCAGCCTCCCGAGTGCTGGGATTACAGGCGTGCGCTACCACGCCCGGCTCAACCACACCCAACTTCTACTACATAATTTGTCAATGGCTACAAATTAAAGCTTTGAATTTTTTTTTGGGGGGGGTAGGGGAACGGTCTCACTCTGTAGTCCAGATTGTCCTCCAACTCTGGTGATCCTCCCGACTGCCTCCTGGGTACAGACTGAAGATTTATACCTGCAAACTTACCAAGAAGCCAGCTATCCTTGTGCATCCCAGCTTCAAACTGACTACTTAAGGTGGACTGTTGGAGCACAGCACAGTCCTGCAGGCTGCCAGGCCAGTTTGTCTCCACTGTCATTAACGCCCCTCTAATGTCACACACCATCAGGCAGTTGAGAGAATGCAGACCTTTGCGATTCACATAGGAGAGGTCTTCAGCATTTGGTGCCTTGATTGCCACGTGGATACAGTCAACCACCCCTATCACCCCTGGCATTCCCGCCAGCCCATAGAATTCATCCTTCAGAACCTGCACAGAGGCTTCATCAGCTGGAAAGCGAATGAACTGGGAGGCTCTTTCCATAAGAGCTTCGGTGACATTGGCAACACACCGACTCATAGAGGCCTGGCTGATTCCAATAGCATCTCCCATTCGGGTCTGGAAGGAGCCTGAGGTATAAAAGCCCAGGGCTGCAAGGATCTGTGTCTCCGGGCTGATGGCCCTAGACCGCTGAGTAGGTCGAGAAAGACTGGGCCCCAAGAGCTCCACCAGATAATAAATGAACTGCCGAGGAAAGCCATACATAGACATCAAGTCTTCATCGGTCACATCATCCAGTTTAAAACGGTCCAAGGTCCGGTGACCCCGGCCGTACAGCAAGAGATCACAGTCAAGTACTGTTATGGGGACAGCCATAGCAAACAGGAATGCTGCCTTGCCTATCTGCTTTTACCGAGCTCTTTTCAATGAAGACCTTGGTGCGAGAAGGTATTTAAGGAAGTGCCAGCAGAATTCATCAGCCAGCTGTAAGTTAAACAGCTCTGACATTTATAATCTTCCCTCTGAAAAGGTTGAAAGAAAAAAAAATTTAGAAATGTACCAATGACATGGAAATGACTCAAAGGCTACAAAAGTACCTTTTGAGCAACTCTATTTTGAACAGGTAAAAGGAGCTGTTTCTTCAACTTGGGTTTTTCTCAATAGCTAAAATAGGACATCAGTGATATTGAAATTATGAGTACATGTATTATAAAGAAGGGCCGATGAGATAGCTCAGCAGACTAAGCGCCAGCTTTGGCAGGCACCTGGACCACTGTTTGATCCTGTCCCACATGCCACACCAGTCCTGCCCCCAGATGAAGCTGCGACCAAGTTGGGCAACTGGGGTAGTCGGGCATGGTGGCACACACCTGTAATCCCAGTGCTGGGGAGGCTGAAAACTGGAGGATCACTACGAATCTGAGCTGTGCAGTGAAACCCAGTACCAATTAGATAACATAAAAATAAAAAAGAATTTTGACTTCGCTAAACAGCTGCAACATTTGGTCTGGCTTGAAGCATACTAGAAGTTTAACCTTTGTAGCTCATTTAATGCCCGGCATTTCAAGTGAGAACAGCAAAATATTAATGTAGGAGATGACATCATTATTCACAAGGGAAAAGATGTGTTCTTAATTAGACATGCCACGAAACAGCTGACACATATAACTATCTTGGGTAAAGATTAGTCGCAGGTTTGTTATCCAGAGCCTCATGGCTCTACCTGCTAAGTGAAGGACTGGTGTGGAGGTACACAAGCCAATCTAAAGAGGAAGGGGGTAGCCGACAAACCAACTTGGGGGGTTTGTATGTTATTAATCATAGGCTTTCTCCGCATCTCAATAAATTTTTTAAAAAGTCTGAGACAGGGTCTCGCTGCGCAGTCCGGTCTGGCCTCGAAATTGTGGCAATCCTCTTGCCTCAGCCTCTCGAGTGCTGGTATTGCAGGCCTGCACCACCACGCCTGGCTAAGAATCTCAACTTTTGAGACTACGGGCTAGAAAGTAAGGAAAAGCAGTCAATTTGAAAGAAAGGAGCAAAGGAAGAGGCTGAGAGCCAGGTTTGGGAATAACTCCGTCACCTTTACAGCGCACCTTAAAAACGGAAACGGAAGTGTGACTGAGAAGGCCGCTCCGCCTCAGCAAGGCAGTTTACCCACCTCTCCGCGGCTGCCGGATTACCGTCCCACACCCCACCCACCCAGCCGGCACGGCCAACCGGCCCTCCTCCGGAACCCGAGGCCGGGCCTGGGCCGCCCCAGCGCGCAGACGCGGCCCCGCCCCTGCGCGTCAGCACGCTCCGCCCATCATCGCGTCCTCACCCGCCGCTGCCGCCGCAGCCTGCGCTTCGTAGCCGCACATTCCATAGGAAGTCCTACGGACTCACTTTCTCAAATTGCCCCTGGTATCACTCTTTACTTTTTCCTCAAGGACTTAAAAAATTATACAAGAAGATTTATATGGAAAGAGATAAAATTTGTTGGTTTTTTTGAGGATCCAAAGGAGTAAATAGGACCTTTATTGTGTACCGAAAGTGTAGTTGAAGTTAGGTAGCTGGATTTCCCCTATAACCTCCAGCATCACCAAAGCCTGCACCCAAGCGAATGAAAACAAACAGTAACGATGGCGGCGCCGGGAGGGGACTGGCTCCTGGGTTGAGGCAGGAATGATCGCTTGATGGAAGAGAGGAGCCCCGAAGAAAAGCCGACGTGAGTGCTACAGCTTGCTCAGTCCTAGGAGTAAAACGCCTGGAGTCTGTAAGCCGGGAGCCTTCGGAAGCGTGAGGTGTCTGTCTGACCCACTGTCACTGCAGTCCCGGGACTCAGAAAGAACCTCACCCAGCAGGCGCAGCTGGCCGGTCCCGGGTCCCGGCCTCCGTAATGAGAGCCCTTCACCTCTGTGTGCTGCAACTTCGCAGGTACTTTTTTGGGAAGGAGGGATACCCCCAGAGCTGTCAAGCGCCCCCGGGTGGGAGGTTATGGCTCTGCGACCCATTGACTATCTCCTTGTAAGTCAAAGCTGGCTAATTGGGGTTCAGTCTCTTGAACTCCCATCTTCTTTGAGAAGTCGGGTTAGTTTAGGCTCCAATGAGTAACTTGTCACTAGTCGACACGGACCCCCCAGAGCATTCCTATCGACCTTCTCAGCTGAGGGTTTATGAAGGTAGTTTATGGGGCCCTCAGTCCGGGGTTGGGTACCAATTAAGAGATTGATTTTCATTCAGTCAAGATTTGTTGAGTGCCAAATATATACTCCGCGTATAGGTGAGGGTGACTGTTGACTAGTGAAAAACCCAAAGTTCACGGCTATAACGACCTGAGGAAACCTGCGATCCGTTCTCATTGATAAATCTCTGGGTAAGTGCCTAAGCACCTTTTTGGGCCATCATTAACACATCTCACTTTTCACTTTCCCAGGCAGTTACTTTCTAGTTAGTCTGGTCAGTTCGCTACCATTTTTCTTTTACTATGTTTACCTTCTCTAACTATCTCACAGCTTTCTTGTCCTACTTTGTTTAAAGCTTTTTAAAATGGTGGAGCTTTTGACACCTTCACTGGGAGATGCGTGATAGTAAGAAGCAACAGATCTCTCTCTGACCCCTATTTCTTTGGTACTGGGGATTGAACCCTAGGTCTTTGCACAGAGTTACATCTTACTACCTTTTTACTTTTTTTTCTTTTTGCTTGTACCACATTATATTTTTAATTCATTTATTTTTCTGATGCAGAGTCTCACTATGCAGTTCAGGAAGGCCATGAGCTCACTTTGTAGCCAAGGCTGGTCATAAGGATTCTCCTGTCTCAGATTCTGGTGTGTGCCACCATGCCTCGATTTATCAATCAATTTTTTTTTTTTTTTTTTTTTTTTTTTTTTTTTTTTTTTTTTTTTTTTTTTTTTTTTTTTTTTTTTTTTTTTTTTTTTTTTTTTTTTTTTTTTTTTTTGGTCTTTTTGAGACAGGGTCTCACTATGCAGTTCAGCCTGACCTTAAGCTCACTTTGTAGCTCAGGCTGGTCTCAAACTCACAGCAATCCTCCTGTCTCAGCCTCCCGAGTGCTGGGATTACAGGCATGCGCCACCATGCCCGGCTAATTATTATTATTATTTTTTTTTTATTTTATTTATTTATTTTTTTTTTGCATAACTGGGGATTGAACTCAGGCCCCTTGTGCTTGCCAGGCAAGCACTTATTCTACTGAGCTATCTCCCTGGGCCCCTATTAATTTTTGAAACAAGTTCTCTATATTGTTAAGACTGGCCTTGAACTCATGGGAGATTCTCTTGCCTCAGGGAGCCAAGTACTAGGATTACAGTTGTGCGCCACTAAACCTGGCTGACTTTTTTTTGTGTGTGTGTATTTGGTACAGGGCCTCATTTAGACTTGTAGTGATCCACCTGTTTGCAGCCTCCCCAGTACTCTGATTACAAGCATGTGCCACTAGTCTGGTTCTCAGTGGCCAGCTCAGCACACACACACCCTCCCTGGACTGCTGAAATGGCAGGACATGTAATGCCAAGATCAAACCCCATTCTCTGCTCTTGCCTAAGCAGGCGTTTAGTCTGCTGAACTATCTCGCCAGTCTTCTGGTTGACTTATTTCTTTTCTGTTTTGGGTTTTTGTTTTTTAATTTTTTTTTTACGTTTTAGTAAGGGTTTATAGAGTCTCCCTACATAGATTGAACTCTAGTGATCCACCTGTGTTCATCCTCCCCAGAGCTGGGATTATAGGTGCTTGCCACCACACCCAGTCTCAAGTAGTCTGAAAGTGCCATGGCAGGCCAGGGATTAAACCCCACCAGTCGCTGTGTCTGCCTAAGCAGGTGCTCTAATTCACTGAGCTATTTGGCTAGCCCTCGTTGACTTACTTCTTGAGACAAGGTCTCACTAAGTCATGGAGCTACCCAGGCTGGTCCCAAATTTATAATTTTCTTGCCTCAGCCTCCTGAGTGCAGGGGTTTTAGGTGTGTGCCACCACACTTGGCCCACCATTGCCTAGTTTAGACCCTTTCTTGAAGTTCTAGGTTTTTAAATGTTTTATGATTATTAGGTTTTATAATGTATATATATTGTAGTTCTGCATAAATAACAAACTTTTTTGTTTTCAAATCTCACCTTTTTTTTTAATCTTAAAAGTCTTACCAATGGTTTTGGAATGGATTCCTAACTCAACAACACTGCTCAGCTCTATCCCCAACCTCAAGTTTTTATTTATTTTTCCTGAGACAGGGTCTTCCTATGTAATGCAGGTTGGCCATGGCCTTGATCTTATGATCCTTCTGCCTCCACCTCCAGGGCTGGGATTGCAGTATTGTGCCTCCTGTAAAGGTGTCCCCCTCACCTCCATTTCACTACCCCAGCTATAAAGTCAGATAGTAAGATTAGATACCATGTTTTACATATAGGCTCAAGGATATTCTATTTATTTATTTATTTATTTGGTACAGGGTCTCACTGGCACTGCACACCCAGTGTTCCAGGGTTGGCATGGCATGCAGTACTGGGGATTGAACCCAGCCAGGCAGGAGCTTAAACTGCTCAGCTATCTCGTCAGGTCCTATTTTTTCTTCACTGTCTATTAGGTATCTTGACGTTATGAAGATACCTAACCTTAGCTTTAATTATTCTCTGTATTGTTTTTAAGTTGTTCCTTGTTAATTAAGCAAGCCTGCCAGGCTCATGGCACATGACTGTAATGTAGTTAGGCCACCATACCTGCCCTGCGGTTATTTTTATATATTCTTGCTAAATTATGTAGGGTTTTTTTTTTTTTTTTTTGCAGAAGCAGGGATTGAACTCAGGTCCTTGCGCTTGCCAGGGAAGCTCTTATTCCACTGAGCCATATCCCTGGCCCCTAAATTATGTAGTTTTGCTGAAAATATTTACCCTAGCCTTTTATTTGGTTTTGGCTTTTTGCTGTGTAGGTCAGGCTCTGCTTAAACTCACTGTAGCCCAGGTTGGCCTCTAACCTCAGCAATCCATCCTCCTGCTTCAGCCTGCTGTGCCCTTCCTCTTTGATTATGTCATCTCTCTAGTTTTATCACCAATTCCTATCTGAATTCCTACAGTAGATTCCTGCTAGGTCTCTTGCTTCCCTTATTTTTGCATCATTTCTCCCTTTCTATTCAAGTTAACCTTCTTAACTGTAATATTTTTCTTTGAGACAGGGTCTCAGTTTGTAGTTCAGGCTGATCTTGAATTCACTCTGTAGCCCAGGCAATTTTGAGATTATGAGTTAGGACCATCTTACTGGGGGTTTGGGTGTGGTGGGCCAGAGGGGAAACAAACTCAGTAAAGATATGCATAACCTTTGGTAGCTGATCACCCCTTCCAGCTATTATTTCCTTATCTTCTTTCTATCCTTATCTCTTCTGATTTATCTCCCCATTTTCTCATCATTGATTTTGTCTTCTGTTGGTCTAATGTGCTGTTAAAAACCATTGTAAAATTTTATCATTAAGGGCTCGGGATAACAGTGGCATAAGTGCCTGCCTGGCTAGTACAGGATCCCAAATTCAATCCCCAGTACAAAAAAAAAAAAAAAAAAAAAAAAAAAAAAAATTGTCATTAAATTCTAGAATGCCATTATTATTATTTAATAGTTTCTGGTTCTGGGCCCGGGAGATAGCTCAATGACATAAGTGCCTATCTGGCAAGCACAAGGTCCTGATTTCCATCCCTGGTATTCCCCAATCCCCACAAAAAGAAAAGTTTCTGGTTCTCAGTGTTGTCAATTAGATGTTTTGTTAAATTAAACACTGTGAACATAGTTTCTTTTTTGTTGTTATTTTGTTTTTGCAGTATCAGGGATTGAACTCAGGACCATGCGCTTGCTAGGCAAGCATTTATTCTGCTGAGCTATCTCCCTGGCCCCAAAGCTCTTTCTTTTTTTTTTTTTTTTTTTTTTTTTTTTTTTTTTTTTTTTTTTTTTTTTTTTTTTTTTTCTTTTTTTGCAGAACTGGGGATTGAACTCAGGCCTTTGAGCTTACCAGGCAAGTGCTTATTCAACTGAGCTATCTCCCTGGCTGTAAACATAGTTAAAGCTTGCATCTAATAACTATTATATATTTTAGTATCTTTTATATTCTGACCATTTGGGTTTGTGTCGATGGATACTTGCTTTGTTTTGAATATGTGTCAGACATTGTATGTGAAATTGTACAGATAATTTGTGAGCTAGGATGACCTCATCTCATCTTGTTGAAGCTGACGTTGTAGTTGAGTCACATCATTCTGGAGGTCCAGCCTGGTATCAAATTTCTGAGTTCAAGCCATCCTCTATTCTGCCTCTTCTAAGTAGATAGGACTATCGATCCATGGCTTTGTGCCCAGCTTCCCCACCTCCACCTTTTTATTTTATTTTATTTTTTTAATGTATTTGGTTGTTACAGGGTCTCACTATACAGCTGAGACTCAGTGATCCTCCTGCTCTCCAGTGCAGGGATTACAGGCATACACCCAGACCCTGGCTGGCTCAACCCACCCTAGGGGCGGAACCACAGTCTCTGTGCTTTAGTCTACTGAGCTAGCTCCCTGACCCCTCTTTTGTCCTTCTGAGACAGGGTCTTGCTCTACAGTTTGTTTTTTTGTTTTTGTTTTTGTTTTTTTTTTTTTGTCTTTTTGAGACAGGGTCTCACTGTACAGTTCAGGCTGGCCTTAAGCTCACTTTGTAGCTCAGGCTGGTCTGGAATTCACAACAATCCTCCTGCCTCAGCCTCCAAAGTGCTGGGATTACAAGCATGCGCCACCATGCCTGGCTCCCTTGCTGTACAGTTTTTAAAACTTACCTTGTTGGGGTTGGGGAGAGGGCTCAGTGGAATAAGTGTTACCCTGGCAAGTGCAAGGGCCTGAGTTCAATCCCCGTTCCACCAAAAAAAATAAAATAAAATAAAAAAATAATAAAACTCACTTTGTATCTCAGGCTGGTCTAGAACTCACAGAGATCTTTCTGTCTCATCCTTTTGAATGCTAGGATTACAGACATGTGCCACTATGCCCAGCTTTCCCCTACATTTTTAACCAACCCACTGCAAACCAGGCTCCCCATATTACCTTCCTTGGGTTTGGTAGTTTGCTAGATGAGCTCATATTCAAAGGAACCTTTATATTTACCCGTTTATTACAAATAACATCATAAAGAAAGCAGGTGACCAAGCAGATGAATACTTAGGATAAGCTGTCTACCTTTCCTGTCTCCTTGGTCCCTCCTGGGGGCCAAAATCCCAACCCTGTCATCCTTGGGTCCTTCTGGTGACCTGCCCTATCTTAAGGCTGTGTGAGATTGCCACCTAAATTATCTCTTTAGAACTTGAAGAGCTCTATATGAATAACAAAAGCTGCTGCTGTTTTAGGAATTCCAAAGGTTCTAAGGCTACAGATGTGGAGGTCCTATTGTAATGTGGCCTTTTCTCCCAGGTTTAGCTTTGGGGAACAGAGAAGAGGCTGTCTCTAAATCCCTGAGGCCAGATAGCCCGACAGGACTGTTAGTGGAGGCGAGGCCCATTGAGGCCCATTTTAGGGATCTTCCTATTGAAAGGCAAACAACTACTAAAAGGGAGGACCTAAGGGGATAGAAAAAGCTTCCTATTTCCCAGGATCCATGGGGGCAGGCAGTGTATGGCCTCGCATACACTAATGTGTGATGACTGGGCTTTTGCCCTAGATGATGTTCTGTCAGTGTTTTGACTACGATAAGATAGGTGTATTGCATAGAGCCTGGTGTGGCACTGGCAACCTAACAGCTAAATTTATCAATGGGCTTTCATGTGGGCATAATCTCTCTTTGGAGAAAATACTGACTTTTTTGAGGGTATAGGTTAGCATTCTTGAGCTGAATAATCACCTGCCCTGAGATACCATCATATCATGTTTGGGGATCAATTCCTGGTAAAGGAATTGGGCTTAATGGGGTCAGGTTGGATCTCTAGCACTTAACAAGAGTTGCCAGAGGTTTGAGTGACAACATGGCCTTGAATAGGAGGCATAGATCTTCCAGTTACTGGTATGGGACATGTTGGTATTATCAGGAAGGCAGGGGCCGGGGAGATAGCTCAGTAGAATAAGTGCTTGCCTGGCAAACACAAGGTCCTAAGTTCAATCCTTGGAACTGCAAATAAATAAATAAATAAACAAACAAACCAGGAAGGGAGTTTGGAAAAGGAAATCCCTCAGCCAGCAGTTGGAGGGAGCAGATAGGGGAAACTGACCAGTGAACTACTTCAAGGACCACTACAGCTGAGGAACGGGTTGACCTTTTGCTGCATAGGAGGTTGGGATAGAGTAAGAGTCTCTCTTT
>PVKA01036095.1:0-22095 GCA_004027165.1 Ctenomys sociabilis
TCATTGTTATTAGCCAATAATGGTATTCGGAATGTCACGAATGCCGAGTTTCCCGTCGTCAGTATATATTAGTCGGCACACCGCTGCCTGCTCACACCTATTATGTACACCTGCCAGACAGCTGTTGCTGGGAGGCGGCCTCCATCCAGAGATGGATCGCCAGCACTTAGTGTAGGACGCATCTGGTCTGGCGCAATAACGAGAACCTGTTCTGCTCTCGCTCTTTTATCTGCTTGCAGTCTTCCTCCTGCCCAGCAGCATGACCCTTGATTTGGACACCACGGTGGTCGCACAGGTGAGAGCACTGTTCCGCAATGCTGACATCGTGTACACAGCGATCAATGCCATGGAAATATAAATCCATAACTGGACTGATTGCACAGGACATTGATAAGAAGTAGGCCCTGGGTACACATCACAGTGCCGCGCAGGGATCTGCCTGGGAGAGCATGGGGAGAGAGCAAGCACACATTGAGTCATTTCCTGAGGAGCCAGGGATGTCTGAATAGATGCAAAGTGATACCCCGGTGTCTAGTTGGCCTTTTGTAAAATCTATACAAAAGAAGTCCTGGAGCAAGGGGCCCTGGAGTGAGTGTGCTGGTGGCTAGAGTGACTGAGGTTGCTCGGGCTCCAGGTAAAAAGAAGGGGAGCCCAAAGGGTGGAGTTCTCTCTGGAAGCAGGAGAGCTCTAAGAAATTTCCCTGGCTGTAAAAGAAATCTTGTGCAACTACATTGGGCAACTACTACTCAATGTAGTAACTGTTACCACACTCCTTCAACGTTGCTTTGAAAGTATACTATTGTTTCAGTGTTTGTAGCTTCTTTAAAAGAAAAAAGAAATCTCACCTCTATCTTGTCCACCTTGACCCTTTCATCCTGCTCATATGGAAGGCCAGTCCAAGAAGCCTCCCTTGGGGAGGGAACACTGTCACCTCCCTTACAAGTAGCCACCAGTGGAGCAGTGTTACAGCCTCTTGCTCTGATTGCAGATGTGGGAATGGGTGAGAGCTTCCGGCTGCTCTTACCTCCTGTCTTGGCAGGCAGGGAACAAAGGATTCGTATGAATAGTGTTTAGACAGGGTATCATGTTTGCAACTTGTACTGTGAATACCCACTACGAAGACAATAATATGCAATGTATTAATTATTGAAACTGTTCTATTAATGGGTTTTGAAACTGTCTCATTGCTATTTGTTTCTCAATATAATTAATTAAAAAATAATTTCGCATGGGGTTTCCCTTCCATGCGAAAAAGGTCTCAGAGTTGGTCAAGAATAGGGCTTTCAGATGAGCTTCAGGTACCAATGACTGTACATCATCAGTGAGTATGACTTGCTAATGTTGCCAGAAAGTTCAATTTCTATTTTTCCATACTTTTACTCCACCTGTAAATATGGTTTCACAGGAATCTTATCTTCTATGGCACAATCCTGCTCTATCAAGACTTGGCCAATACAGAATTTGTGATCATTCCGGCTAGAGACTGAGCAGAGCTTGCTTTTGTATCATTAATTAAAAGAAGACTTTCAAGGCATTTAGTTGCATTTCACTTGTTGCTGAGATACAACAGCTGGACACCTGGAGTTAAAAGGGAAGAGGTATTTAGCTCCCAGGTCACAGAGGGCTCAAGTCACGATCGACTGACTCCAGGCCATGGTGGCCTGGCAGAGGGCCATTGTCAAGGAGCAGCAGAAAATAGCAAAGCAATCAACCAATGGGCAAGCCAAGCCCCTTTCTCTCCTTTAATTCTACATCCAGGCTAAAGGGATTAGAGCTGTGTTAGACCCATGATCAGTAGACTGATGTAATAATCACCCACCCCTAGTCCTGGCACAGTTGGTCCTGGGACTACACCACTAATCAGTCACACACACTAGATTCTGCCTCTGGAAAGCCCCACCTGTGACTACATGAGGCTTTGGGAAGCCATCTAGACACAAGCCATAACACCAGGCAAATTAAGAACTGATGTGAGAGGCCAAATAGGAAAGTTTAGCATATTTATAAGGAAACAATTTTCAAGATTCTTCGTAGCACTTATGTGTATGTAAACAATTAATGGAATAATTACAACTAAGCCATTTCATTAATTAAAGAAAACTCAGCAGGACCTTTATTTAGCCATACTTTGTTAGCTGAGATTGCTTATGTACCAACTCAATGGAAAATTGATAAGCAACATACCTCCTTCCAAATTCTAATCATCCCCTTTCAATCATCTGAAGTGTTTCCCACATACTGAGGTTATCATTCTACTAAGCTGAGCTAGCTGCACAAATTAGAAGGCAATACGTGTAGCTCTGTACCCCAGGCAGCTCCAAGACCCCTGTGCTCTTTGCGGGAAGTCCCCAGCCTGGCAGTAGCTTGACCAAGTGGCCCGAGTCTGCAGTGAGTCCAACAGATTGCCCTTTTCCCCTCTTCCTGGTGTCGGTCCCAGGCCACCCTGCAGTGTCCTTAGAAAATAAAGGCCAGCACAATAACTTCTAGGGCAAGTGCCAAGCACAGAGATCAGCAGTTCATTTACAATGGGACTCTCAGGACAAAACACAGAAAGTGTAGAGCCCATTATGTTCCGTTGATTCATTTAGCAGAACCCAGAGTTAGAAGCTTAACTCTGCCACCCATAAGGCATGAATGATTTAACTCATGTTCTCTGTGCCTCATCTCCTTTTTTTTTTTTTTTTTTTTTTTTTGGTAAATAAAACACTGATGAAACAATCCCTTCTTAATATAGTGACTGGTAGAGTTTAAATACTTTAATATTATCACCATGCTTAAAACACTGTGTGACACAGAAATCACTCTGTAATTGGTTAATAAGGCAAGTCTGTTCAGTACATATTTATTGAGTGCTTTCTACATGCTAAGTAGATGCTAGGGATGGAAGAGTGACCACAGCAAAAAAATCCATGTTCACTTGCTGCTGGGGATGGAGAGAACCAGGAGATACAAGGAACAGAAGCACTCTGCAGAGAGTTGGGAAAGGAACAGTGGAGAACGATGGAAGAGGGGAAAGGCCTGGGAAGAGCTGCCGGCTGCTGGCTGTCAATGGCAGACTCACAGTGGAGTTTTCTGAGAAGACTTGATGTTGTTAAAGGAGGGAACCATCCAGCTCTCTGGTGGAGAAGCTTCTGGACATAGGGATCAGTTGGAGCAACAGCTGGAGGCGGGAATGCGGGGCAGGAGACAGGTGGCTGCAGGAGACTGAGTGAGGGGGAAGGGCAGGGGAGAGGGGAGCAGACTGCGATCTTCAGGTCACTGTAAGAACTTCAGCTTCTGCTCTGGAAGATGACGTGCATGCTCCAGGACAAAGGCCTCAGGTATAAGCAGTTTGGATTCTGTCTTATCACGGTGGTTCTTGTGTTTGAGCAGGTTTTGGTAAAGACGAGAGAAGAGGAAGGAGGCCCCCACATACTATCCAGGGAGCCAAGCGTGGGAACTGGGACACGACTCTTGCTTATGTGTGCTCTGGGCAAGAGGACAGCAATGGAGTCTGAGCTCAGAGCAAGTCAGTCCCCACATGTGCTTATGGCAGAAGCTTCCAAAAGCAAACTTGCCCTCATCCAGCAGCTTTCCCTAATTGCCAGAGCCTTCAAAACAGGTCCTTGTATTCTGCTCACTGTCCCGGGATACAGCCCTCGGTCCTAGGCTTCTGTGTGGCTCTGAAATGCCCAGTTTCTACAACAGAGGTGAGATGTGTGTCAGAGTTGGCATTGCAAATTGGCAGGAAAGGAAGGAGAAATAGCAGACGGGGGAAAGGTCATCTCACTTTTGAGTTTAATATACTTTCTGGTACAAATATAAGTGAAAATTTGAAGTGCTGGGAATGTTTTTATTTGTACATTTGTGGGACACAAAACCATAAAGTGCTATCCTATTCTGTCCTGCTGTTTACATTCTTCTTGTTGAACATCTGGAGCATCAGTTTTGAACAAATTATTTTCTTTTCTCCAAATTTGGTTCAGAAGTTTCTGGAATAGCATGAGATTAATGAGAATCAGATCATTTTTAACCTTTTCTGGCAGCTAAGTCAAAACTGGCAAGAAAAGTCCTCAAGGTTTTCTGATCACTGGTTTTGGGGCTGTGTGTGGAGTGACCCCAAAGGGACAACTGTACTAGAGAAAGCAGGGGAAGCATGGTGCTATCTTTTTCAGCCTCTCAACCAGATATTAAGAAAGGCCTATGGTGCATCAGTGCTAGTATTTCTTTCACATTGATATCTGTGAGTGTTGGGGAGAAACCCTCCCAAGCAGGGCTGTGCAGGTTCTGGGCTGACCACTCCCACAGATACCCTCCGTACGTGGGGACCTGACTCCCACCATCTGAGAGTGCTTATCTTTTGCCTATGGGGAAGAGAATCTACTTGAATAATGTTCCCGGATCATCTGGAATTTCTGTCCTGTAAAAAGTGGCCAGATGCTATTGTGGCTAGAAATTTCTATCTTATAGTTTACAAAAGTGTTTGGCAGTTGAAAGAAACACAAAAGGGAATTCCGGGTTAAGTTATATTGAAGTTTGATCACATCCTGCTATATTTCTGAATACTATTGAGTCAAGAGAAGGAGAAATCCCTCATTTCAGATAGATAATTGTTTTTTCTTGGAGATGATCCAGGGCAATCAGTGCTTCTCTTTTGCCTTCCTGTCCTCATCTCCTGAAAGCCATAATCTTTGATTTTTAAAAATCATTGGCTACTGTTTTATGACATACATGGAAGGAAGTTCAGAACTGTGAGTAAGGCTTCTGGTTTGTTTGTTGTGTAGTAATTTTTAGCCTTTGCATCATTCTGTCCTTATGACGCTGTCCCGCTGATTGAAATCCTGCAATGATATTTGCTGCTGAGGTAAATAAATAGGCTTAAGGACAAGCACTGATGGCTTGCACTTGACAGCAGTTTAGGCGAGGGGTTCTCAAGGGCTCAGGACCTGAGATTATGTCTAGGATGTATCAGGAAGTGATTCTCATTCACCCAGTAATACTGGAAAGAGAACCAACTTTGAGACGATGCTAGATTCCTGCAAAACACTGATCCCACATACCTCAAGTTACTTTTCTAGATGAAAACCAAACCAAAGCAAAACAACAACAACAACAAAAAAACCTACAAAATCCAACACGTTGCACTGGCTGCAGAACTTCATCTCTGTGTCCTTCATAAAAGCAGGGAGCCACAGGGGACTGTAATGGCTCAAGGGCTTCTTACCTTCAAGCACAGATTTAGGTTAAACAATGGTTCTCATGGAGGGCTTTCTTCAAATTTAGATTAAAAAAATTAACTTAAGTGGATTCTCATGTAATGTTAATCCATAGCTTCTTCTAAGAAAGAAGGCTCTATTTTCCAGTTCTGCTACTATTATGCAATGTTACCGACTTTGGAGACAGACTGCTACAAGCTGACAATGGAGCAAGTTACATGCCTGGGGGTGGGGGTTTGGGGGTGGGGGATGAGGGTTGGGGGATGGGGGATGTGGGAGTAATCTCAAAGGTTATCAAATGCTAAGCCACATCCTGATAAGTGAACACCTTTCTCTTTTCCTCCACTTTGCCTTCTCCATGCCAGTCATTCTCCAAAGAGAATCAAAGAGGTCAAAATTACCTCTCTTTAAACCAGGTTTGATCAAATTATTGACTTCCTTTCAACCCATCACTTGCAGCAAAAACCTTAAATGAATTTATAATAGACCTTCTCTGCCTTATCTGTGAGGAGTATATTCATATATCTTGCTATAATCTACACATGTAATGAAGAGTATTTTATAAGTTCATCACCATACACGATGAAAATCAATAATAAAATAGAATTCTACAATAGTACACTATAACAAAAGTTATGTGAATGTGGTTCTCTCTCCCTCTCTTTCAAAACACATTATTGTAGTGAGTTCACCTCTAAGATTTTCAGATTGTAATTGATTATGTACAACTGAAACTATAAAAAGCAAAACAATAAAGTGTGGGAAACACTGTCTTTGGAAAACTAGCTTCAAATTCTGGTCTCTACATTCCTCTGAGCCTCCATTCAACTAGTAAACTTCCCTAAAATCCAGATAGCTGACCCGGATCTCTGAGATGCGAGACCTGGCTTGGATGTTCCCACCTCTGGGACTCTCCTTATTCCCAGTAAAGAATGAGACACTTCCTCTGTTGTAACCATTCTTTCAAACATTTATATTATCACATCATATTTATGAATCATATAGCTTCTAATTTGATTTATTCATGGTTCTGTCACCTAAGTGTAACTGTGATTAGGGATAAGATAAAGCATTCAGCCACAAACAGAGATGGTATGCAAGGAATGCTTGTTTGATGCATAATTAATAGGGGCCAAACGTGAAATACCTCTGTTCCAGGAGGCAGTGACAACTTCTTGGTTTGATTAAGGTCAGTTGTTCTAAAACACTAGCATAGGAAGCAGTTCAGAAATTTTAGCCTCTCTTTTCACCTTTAGAGATCATTAGTGAATGACTCAGTCATTACTAAATGGCTTTTTAATTAAAATGTGTTGGGAATGAATAACTGGTTGTATCTTCACAGTAATTACTGCTATATGACCCTATTCATTTTTAATGTGGCTACAGGCACATGTTGGACATTTTCCTTTAACATTAGTAATCATCCTGCTCTGACATTAGAGAGAAATATTTGGTGTAGCAATCTCAGGGCTTGATTTGCCCTGACTCATAGGGTGAGTGAAACTCAACAGAAAAGGCAAAGAGCAAAACAAAGAGGAAACAATGATTACATGATCACTTATTTTAGATTTGGAAATGTAGGTTCCATGTTAGTTAATTTTACTAGACTTTGTAGGTCTTCCAAATGAGTGAGAGTTTGTTTTTGGAATTGAGCACTGCTAAAATTATAAGATTAATTGAAGCCAGGATATCTTAAAGTCTCCATGGGGCACTGAGCCTATAGTAAAGCTTACTATTATTGTCCAGGACAGGAACCTGTATCTAGTCATTCATTTGATGTAACTGGAAGCTTTATCTTGGATTTTTGTTATTTTCAAGCACTAAGAATTCTTTTGTTTTCTTTCTTTCTTTCTTTCTTTCTTTCTTTCTTTCTTTCTTTCTCTCTCTCTCTCTCTCTCTCTCTCTCTCTCTCTCTCTCTCTCTCTCTCTCTCTCTCTCTCTCTTTCTTCTTTCTTTCTGGTTGGTTTAGCCCACCCTGGCATGACATGTGGTGCTGGGGATTGAACCACAGTCCCTTGCACCTGCCTAACTTGCTTAAGTAGGTGCTTTAGACTGCCGAGTTATCTCACGGGCCCTAAATTTTTATTTTCTTCTAGACGCTGAAGCTAAAGTGATAAAACAGGAAGGGCTTACTTTTGAGAAGGTTATATTCCAGTGACAGAAACCAATAATGAAAAATGAGAACAAATAACCAAGAAAAGACTAAATAGTAAGAAATGGTACAAAGAAATCAACACAGGAGTACAGCTTGCGTTCTTTAGATCAGTTGGTCAAGCTATCTAGTTTTTACATATCTCCTACATGTCGGGCACTGTGACCGCTATTAGAAAACACAATCTACTAACATGTAGTCCCTGTTCTTACACAGTTTTCAGTCTGTCAAAAACAAAAGTAGATGGGCACCAGCAAGGTACCAGGTGGCAATGGATGTTGTTACTGACTATCTGCTGCCACCACCCCTTCCTCTGAGCTGTGCTGCAATCCAGCACATATGCGAAAGAAGAATGACCACTCCTGGGGAATTAGGGAATGTTTTAAAGAAGGGAAAGCTTGAGTTGAGAATTTTAAAATGAACAAGAGTTACTAAGGTGGCAAAGGAAGTGTTTGAACTGAACTTTCAAGGAGAAAGAATATCATTTGAAGCAACAGGCTGTGCACACAAAAATACGAATATTTTAGTAATGATGGAGAGAAGCATGTGACCGAGTGTTGATGTTTGTGTGTGTCCACGTGTTATCAAGTGTAATGTCTTTTTTAATGTATTCTGTGAGGGTCTCATTACACAGCTTGGAGGATCATCGTGATTCTCCTGTCTCAGCCTCCCCAGTCCTGGGATTATGGGCCTGCGCCACCACACCCGGTCTTGGTGGCTGGCTCAGTGCACCTGGGGGCAGGGACAGCGTGGCATGTGGCACCAGGGATGGAACCTTCCCTTGCCTATACAGGTGCTCAGTCCACCGAGCTACCTCACTGGCCCACGTATAATGGTCGACACATCGTGTCAACTTGAGGAGTTTGAAGCTTAGCTAAGTGACTCTGCAGCTGCACATCTTGGGTGCAGAGACCTCCCTCATTGCTCTCGAGTGTTGTTCATTGTGTCAGCCTGAGAAGTCTGGAAGTTTAACTTGTGCTTCTTCTGGGGCCCAGCGTCCTCACTCTGCACACATCCTCATCCAGTTGAAGAGGAGGGCAAGGGGAGCATCCAAGTACTGCACATGCATGATAGGGAGCCTGTGTGCAGTACAAGGGAGGCACGAAGGCTCTTCTCTCCCTTTTGCTCCTGTGGCTTTTGCTGTCTTCTGCTACCATAAATCATCACCCCTCTACCACACCACCCAGCCTTGGAGCTGGCTGATTATGGACTGAAACCCCCAACTGTGAGCTAAGTAAACCTTTCCTTCTTTAGCTTTGGATGTTAGGTATTTTGTCTCAGCTATGAGAGAAAAGTAACGAAGACACCATGAACATCCTGGGTGGTGCCTATCTAAGTGTGGGAGGGAAGTTGGTACAACGCTTACAGGAATGCGGAAAAGCCTGGATGTGCTGCTCTGGCACAGGACAGGGTCAAACATTGAATCTTTTCATTATGAAAATTATTTAAAATTTCACTGCAGGTTATAAACAGGGAATGATTGACTCACATGTGATGTGTTTTACATACTGATTTGGTTACTTTTTTCTTCTTGCTTGGGCCACATAATTGATGCCCAAGGTGAGTGGAGGAAAGGTTACTGAGCTGACAGCCTATCAAGGTGTCCGTCCCTAGTAGGGTGACTCCAAGGCACGCTGGCATAGCAGAGGAGCACTCGTGGCTCAAGAAGATACCAAGAGCACGGACAGGGGGAAGAGCAGCCTCTTTTCCTCCCTTACATTGTATGCAAGTTACCTGCGCTAGGGTAGGGGTAGCACTCACACCCCTAACCCCAGCCTTAGAGCATGAACCAGTTACAACCTCCAGATTCAGCTGCCTCTGAAAAGCCTGCCCCTTATGACTGCCTGAGGCTTGTGGGGTGTGTGTGGGGGCTGAGGGGACATCTAGACACAAACCGTAACATGTACTGAGAAGATAGGAAAATAGAGCGCAAAAGACATTAAAATAATTAAATCAGATTGTCTTATATTTTAGGCGAAAATAATTGTCAATTTGCTCTATAGTAACATTCTCTCTCTCTCATTCTCACTCTCTCTCTCTCTCTCTCTCTCTCTTTCTCTCTCTCTGTACACAAATTGATCCCAGGGTCTCTCAATTGCAGAGCAGGGGTTTTAGCACTAAGCTACATACACAGGCCTATGGAAATAATTTTAAAATCTTTTTTAACTTCCATGCCACATCACATTCTTCAAATCTAAGTTACATGAAACTTCTCTTTATTAAAATGTAAGCTAATTTAAACATTTTCAATGTTCCATGGATAGGTGTGTAATAAGATTTCTTTAAAATAGCTTGATAAAAGCAGAGAGAAGCATGAGTCTATGAATAGTATTCCCAACCATGATCTGATATAGGTTTTATTCCTGTTTATTTATTTGATCTAAGGATGACATGTCTTGAACTCTGTTTGTGACACTGATCCCTTTCAACAGAAAAGACTAGTATCAAACAGAATCAGTACCAAATCAGCATCAAAAGGTATATGCGCTTTCAAACAGAGAAGAGAACAGGTACCCTCTACTCACACCTGGCTTTCCTCCTGCAACACAGAATATGCATTGCTGAAAAGCTCGATTTTTTTTTTTTTTTAATGCAAAATGTCCTACTACACAGTTCATGGCTTTAGACAAAAATAGATTTAGGCAAACCAGTCTAAACCTACAGAACTTTGTAAACAACTCTAAGAAACACAACAATCTTAATAGGATTTAAGTATAGTTTAAAAGCTATGTTGAATTTTAACAGTGGAATGGTACAGAAATCCTGGTCTTCATTTACCAAGGCAAAGAAAGATTGATGGACCATGTATCAAGAAGTGCCCAAGCTGCTTGGTTATGGGGAGCAGGGGACCAATGTGACAGGAAGACAAAGAAGGTGGAAAGAGAGAGAGGGAGGGGGGAGAGAGACAGAAAGATAGGCAGAGAGAGGCAGAGAGAGGGAGGGAGAGAGAGACAGATTAGAGAGAAAGACTGAGAGAGGCTGAGATAGAGAGACAGATCAGAGAAAGAGAGTGAGAGAAAGGGAGGGAGAGGAGAGAGTGACAGAGTCAGAGAGAAGAGACACTACTGTGGGCTTGGCACCAAATATAATGATTAAAAATATGGATTTCTCTCTTTATCGTCTTATGAACATATGATGTTTTCTGCACAATGACTGGAGAGTTGCCTTGCAAATAACTTCCAAAGTAGACCAAGGGTCCAAAATAACGATGGTGGACAGAGGCAACACTGAGCTTCTTCAGGATTACAACTCAGCCAGGGTGACGTGCTTTACACTGCGCTACTGTAATGTGGAAAATTCATTCCTAACTTGTACATTACATAGATGTCTGAGTTACTCTTCTCTCATTGCTGGGACAAATATCCGACACTCAAAATGAGGGAAAGAAAGGTTTATTTAGCTCACAGTTACTGGAGGTTTCAAGACACTGGAGGAGAGGCTGGTGCACTGCTGTGTCCAGGATGACCCTCCCCACATCTCCGAGAAAGCACAGGCTAGCCAGTTTAACAGTTCATGCCTCTCTGATCCCACCCTTCGGGCCCTGCCCTGGTCCTCTGGCTCCGCCCCTCTCTGACCCCGCCCATCTGGCCCCACTCTGGTCTTCTGGCCCCATCCCTTAAGCCACTCATTGCTCCACCAGCCACTTCTGCCCCATAACTTACATGAGGCTTTGGGGTGACAACTAGATACAAACCTTAATAATGGATATCACTATCCTATTTACAATTACTGGAAGGTAGTAGGCTGAGTTTGCATAGGACAACATATTGTCCAGTTTGCTAGCTTAACTTGCAGATTTGCTGGTTTAACTAGAAAACTCTCTGAAGAGCAATTCCAGGCAGGACAGAACTATGACAGTCTTCACGCACAGCCAGTGTACAAATGCGTACCACGCCTTCGGGTCATAGCATACCTGGTTGCTTCTGAGTAACAAGTGAATAAATGAATGAGTCAATGAGCAACTCAAAATAAAAAGCCCTTTAGTCTGCAAAGGTGGCTCAAGGAAACCTCTGTCCTCAAAGGGCTGGTCCTATGAAGGACTGATCTGTTTTCTGATTTTCATTTCCAGTCTGGAGCTCCCTGGAGCTCTTTCCTGGATTTTTCAAACTTTGAGCTCTGCAACCTCATCATACAGCCCCCTTCCATGGATTCCCTTGACTGGCCTCTGTGACCGTGGGAGTCCCACCCTGTTCTGGGTGACAGGTCAAGACTGGACAAAGAGGGACTCAGCTTCCTGAGAGAGGCAGAGGAGATGACTGGTGGAGGGTAGAAAATGCTCCAGCTTCTCAGGGTGTGACTAACTCATGATTGCTCCAGTCTTTATTCCTAATAAGTCAGAGATGAGAATATGTACCAGCCCCTCTTATATAGCAACCATTGATTCATTGAAATGTTTAAGGATGGATTTGATGCTGGTCTATTCTTCGTTTCTCCTGCACTGGGAAATCACATTGAAGAGAGTGAGGAGGGGGAGGATCAGAATGAGTCCTTCTCCTTCCCTGCGGTCCTAGACAGTGTTTCTCCACTGCCACCCTCCTGAGCTCCCCATGGCTGCTTGCTTCTGGAGTTTCCTAGGTGCTGTTAAGGCTGGTCTGCAGCACTCTTCTGCAAGGAGGGTTTTCCATATTTCCCCATAATGTTGTGACTCTGAAGCCTGGAGCCTTCCTTGGTTAGTTGTGGGTGAGCTGAGACTGGAGCCTGGATGCTCACACAGGCTCTTTTCTGCTCTGCACTTCCCGGTAAAGGTCTGTGGATTCATGGTGATTTATGATCCTGGAGGAAGCCAGCTCCGCAGCATTTTCATTGAATCCAGCCTGCAGTGTTGTTTGTCAAGCTGCCACTTAGAGCTTGGAAAATTTTTCTTTAATCTACTTTGCAGAGGCATGGTGTGTCTTCTCACCTTAATTATGACCCTGACGTATGTCTGCATGGGGAATAGAGGGAACTATGCTACTGTTTCCAGCTTTTGGTTTTGTTAAGTGCCACACTAATATTTAATATATGAGCATGATTAGTAAGAACCTGCACTGGAAATAATTTTTCAAAGCCTGATTTGTGATTTTCAGGAGAAAGGATGCCTTGAGATAGGTCTCTACTCACACAAAGGAATGAAACTAGGCATTTCTTAAAATGACAAATGTGTTGTTCTCTCAGCTCTAAGTTTCATCATTTATTTTCTATAAACACATAATTCTCAGGCCGTGTTATTTTTCTAGATTTAGAAACTGCAGGCAGTAACAGCAGATTCTTCCAGGGCAGGGCACTGTCTCCCTCGTATTCACCACTCTGGTCCCAGCACACAGGGTAGACTGTGTGAGGCTCTTCACATATGGTTGGATTACAATGGTGAGGAGTTAAGGTGTTCAGTCTGGAGAAATTAGGAGAATGGATAGGTGGGATCAGAGAAGATTCAAAACTAGCTGAAAGGCACAGGATGAGAGGCCAACTGGAAAATCCAGTGTAGAACAAGATGGTGGGTCTCACCCAGTGGGGTAAGAAGCAATGGGAACTACAGTAGCTGTGCACTGACTGAGGGATGGGATACCTCAGTTCTGAGGGGGAAAGCCCTCTTCAGAATATCTGCAAAGCACAGACCAATTGTAGAGGATTCGTGGTTTTGCTTTGAACATTGAATTGCCTGTATTACTCTGGTATATTTTTTCCCTGTGCCTCACTTTTCTTTCTGCTTGGTGAAGGACTCTGGTGTGTTTTACTGACGGATTCCCCTGCCTCCTAAGTGGCTGCCATGACGGTCCTAAGTGGCTGCCCTATTACTCCCTACTCATTGTATTTTAAGGCAGGTCTATTGCCTTGTTTTAATTTTGGTGCCATTTCTGTGAAATGATGTCAACCCAATGTTAGTATTATTTTGCAAGGAAGGCTAATTTAAAAACTGCTCATCTCCTTTCATCAAATATTTACTGGCCACTGGATGCCATCTGTGCTAAATGTCTTCACTAAGTCATCCTTGGGGGTCTAGTATCAAGAAATGTTTAGCCCAATAGGTGTCTAGCTGTTTTCCACTATTTCCCCTGGTTTGTCCTTCTCCTAAGGTGAGGTCTTGCCCTCTGAGTCTCATGGGTACATTCTTTTCTAGAACTTTCACCCTTGAAGCTCCATCTACGTAGAATGCTCTTTCTCCCAGTAGCTTTATGGTTTGTTTTATGACTTCACTCCACTTTTTGCTGTAATGCTACCTTTTCTAAACATACTGTCTAAATGCACCTTATAAACTTAACATTTTCTTGATTGCCTTTTAATTCTTGATATACTGATATATTTATTTATTTGCTGTTTATCTCCCCTGCAAAACTAGAACTCCACAAGAAAAAAGATTTTGCCTGTTTTGTTCCTGACTAGACCCTTAGGTCCCTAAAAGAATGCTTTGCTCACATTGGTACTGCTTAAACCTTGCTGAATAAATGGCAATAGAGTGATAGAGTGAGGTAGACAGTGCTCAGGGGGCCTAGAGCAACGAGTCTATTCTAGGAAAGAGAAAGTTGTTAACTGAAGTTTACATGCTCAGAATGATTTAAGGATGGATAGAAGGCTGGTAGGGAATGAGTTTTCCATTGCTGTCTCTCTGAGATTTAGTATTTTCTAGGAAACACATGAAGTTAGCCTTGCCACTTGGTTTGTCTCTCAGCTCAATGTCCTTTTGTTGAGCTAAGCATCAGTGTAGACTGACCCAGAATGGCTCAAAATAACTCTGAGTGCCTCTTCTGGGTGAGTCTTAAACACCAGTATTGTCCAGAAGTTCTGTGACAGAGATTAGCCTGGGTTAGATATTAATACTTGCACCAGAAATACAGAAAGATCTTTCCTTCCTTAATTGTCTTTCTTAGGCACAATGTCATTTTCTTTAACTTGAACAACTCTTGTCTTTAATATCCGAAATACTTTTCACAGAGAAAATGATTGACTGCATTATTATGCCTCAGTTAATACATGGTGTAGGTGTTTAACTACTCCTGCCTTTTCTTTTCAGTCATCAGGAGATTGACGAGGGTCTTCCGTCTTCATGAATCATTTGCAAGTTTATTTCCATTTTCTCTGATGAAAGAAAAGCAGAGGGAAATAATTGCAGTTTTCAGTGTTCATTTGGAGATTCTGAGCACTTTCTGTGGCAAATTATAGGGATGTGAGAAGCCAGAAGATGCTCCCTCGTTCCCCCGATGTAATTGCTTCATCTCGCAAGCTCTGTCGCTCCTATTACCACGTAAGAGTTGATAGCCTTGAGTGGGTTCTTATACCTACGCTGTGGCCCTCCCTCACAATGTTGAGTACCAGAAGCTTTAATTATGAATACTAATGTCATCCCTTTCTACTTCAAGTGTATGCAGCTTTATACACAAACGTTTCTGTTTTGTAAGGACCAGACTACACGATGGGTTTGTGACTAGTTGCCCACTGCCCCTCCTCATACCCAGTACTGACCGTGGACATCTGATGCTTCAATACACACTATGTGCTGGATAGTTACACAGTAGATAAAGGAAAGAACACATGCAGCTACATTACGCAAACAAACAACACCAAACACATCACTGATTAATTATGTAGTTGTTTCTCGCTTCGCAGAGTGACTCTTCACTTTTTCACTTTATAAAGGGACTCACTACAGATTTTCTTTAAATAGCAGGCTCTGCTGGTACATTTATGACAAAATTAGATCTGCCTTGGTTGTATTTGTACACATTTCAGGAAGGAACTTGCTACGCAAGCAAACAGCAAACCCAAGCTTACATTGCTGCCTGAACTTCTAGAAGGAGCCCATCAACCAGATGTTTGGTAGACCTGGATATTGGACCATGTGTTTGAGCAGCAGTCCACTTGAAATCTGTGTCTCTCCATCACAGAAGCTGGAGGATACACTGAGATAATCTTTGTCTTGCTAAAGTCGATAGTGGCATGCTTTTTTATGTGTATGGGTGGGCAATTTTAGAAATGATACCTATAAGGAGAATTTTGCAAATGGTATCTGTCACTTTCGTAAAATGAAGTTTGTTTGTTTTTAATGTGGTAAACAATTTTTATTAAAAGGCTTAAATAAAAAATTTCAAATTAACCAGGAAGGTAAGAAGTTACATAACACTAAGAAATTGACCTCAAACTAAACAACAGTATTGTTGTTTAGAATATAGGGGTCAAAGTGCTAAGACATACAGCACTGGCTAACGAAGCCAAAACAAAACTTCCCACATTCGTCTAATCTGGGAAGAGGAGAGTTTAACAGCTTACCTGGACAAAGTGCACTGGGACTAGATGATGAATATTTATACTCATTTATTTACTCTAGGGACCAAGCTATTGTTTGTAAAATATTTAGAATTCCTCTCACAACAAGCGTCAAGTGATCTGAACTGCACACTTATCTGTGATAGCTTTGAAAGTGGATCTCTTATTCTAGGTAAAGGCATTGTAAGTACCACTTGACATTCATGGAAACATGAAGAAGCTTTGCTTTAGAGGGTGGTGCAAATGCTTTTGTTGGTCAAGCAATGGCCTTGACTCATCCACATGGCTGACACAGACAAAGGAAGTACAAACTGCGGTACAGGGTTTCAGGATAAATCCTGAGGGGATTTGACTGACCTCATCAGACACAAAAATTACATTTCTTGTTATATAGGTCTTGCTTTATCTTGGTCTTAACCATCCAGTAGAAAAGTATAAAAATGAGGTATAAAAAGTAAAGCCATATTAATAGGCTGAGCTGTGAAAGACTCAAGTCAACAACTTCTGACCGTGCCAGTCCTATGGATAACCTACTACTATTATGGACTGTGGGGGACCACCTGAGTAGCTCTCCTTGAAAGAAGAGTGACTGTCACTATTTTGACTGAACCTGACCCTATTTCCTCATATTATTATGTACAGAGCTGGCTAGGACTTCTGTTTATCCTTCAATTGACCTTAAGCAATGTATATTGGTCTAGCTGAGGTGCTGGTGATAGTCTTTGAAGGTGGCATGTGTGTTTCCTTGATAACCTACACCTGTTGCTCTTTAATATGAGCCAGGTTGAGACAGGAATGAAGAGCCAGTGCTCCACGCTGCCAGCTGGGATCGAGCCTCAAGGAGGCTGGGAATTCCTGGGGCTTGAAAGACTACATCAAAGCTGAAGCACCAGATCCTCCAAAACATTAGATACTATCTCAATAGAAAAACCAGATTGCTATCTCTGCATATCCTCTCTACATATGGCAGACATAAATGTAGGCCGCCCACCTAGCTCAGCTCACAATAGTCACCTACTTCCCACAATTCTCAGTCAATCTTCCTCAAGCCACTCCCCCACTGAATTAAAACTGGGTGAGGCCCTGGGTCGCTCTCTTGGTTCTGGAAAGCCATCCTTGTGGCTGGACTTGGGGTCCCTTGGCTCCCCAATAATTATAAATATGTCTTAATGTCTTTACTTGCATTGTAGTTGCACTGGGAGTGGTGGATTGGAACTACCTTGATGGGATTCCAATAAGGTAACTTTGGGATTATAAATATTGGCTTCTTAGACTGAGACGAGGACCTGGAAGTGCCTCCTACATACTGGACTATATTGGATTATTTTGCTGAATTCACAGACCTACAATATTTAAATGGCAATGGAATACCTGTATCTGACAAAATTAAACAGAAAAGGGGATACAAATGAAGGACCATTTTCTATCTGTATTTACAAAATAGGATAGATATACAGCTACTTTCTTGTAATTCAATGAGAAGAAAGATTTGTACTAAGAGTGATTGGACAGGATATCATGTCTGCCTCTTGTACTATGAATGACCGCTATGAAGACAACAATATGCAATGTAGTAATTATTGAAACTGTCCTATTAATCAGTTTTGAAACTGTCTCATTGCTATTTGTTTCTCAATAAAATTAATAATAATAAAAAATGCCTCTGTCAATGGTGGGAAAAGCAAGCAAATGAGGTGCATACTCCAAAGACAGCCTGGGCTTTTAGTCTGCAAGGCTCGTATGGAATTGTGTTTCTGTTGTATACTTGGCTTATTATCTTGCATAACTTATTTGCTCATTTAATAAAGGGGGCATCATAGTTACATTATTTGTTTCTACAGTAAGAAACCAAAGAGTCACCTAAGTGACAGATACCTACTTAAATGTTAGCTTCCTTTCAGTTCTGACAAGTTTATGAAATAAAGGAAATTAACACCACCTCCTGGAAACAGCCCATCTATTGTATCTGTACTTGACTGCTCTGAGCAGCTCATATACATGGAATTATATTTTGCAGCCTGGCTCATTTAACTTAGCACAATGCATGACCTCAAGGTTAATCTCTATTGTAGAATGTCAGAATGGTACCTTCTCAAGGGGTGAGTCATTGGTTCAGGCTCCTTGTTTGCTTATTTGTGAGTATCGATGCTCAGATTGTGCTCCCTTGTTAGCCACTGTGAATAGTGCTGTGGGAAAAATGGTAGACAAGCACTCATTCAAGATCCTGCCTTCAGCTCTTCTGGGTGGGCAGCAGGGGTGGTTCTGCTGTGGGGTGTGGCAATTCTACTTCTAATTTTTGTAGGAGCTGCTGTTTTATTTCTTGCATCGGTTCTACTGTTGCCTGGTCCGACAAGTTGCCGCCAAGTGTCTCCATTTCCCCATCTTTGTCAATGTTCACTGCTTTGTATGTTTTGATAGTGATTCTAATGAGGATAAATGATAGTCTGTGGTAGTTTTGATCTGCATTTCTTTATGATGAGTCATGCTGAGCATCTCTTCATGTACTTATTGTCCACCTGTGTATCTTTGTTTGAGGAATATATTCATGGTCTTTGATCCTTTCTGACATAGGTTATTTTGTAGTTGTTGGATTTCAGAAAATCTTTACATATCCTATGAGTGAGTCCTTTAAAAGATATATAATTTTTTGATACATTCTCACTCCCTGTGAGTTACTTTTCTACCCTGCTGATATTGTCTTCAAATGCACCAAATTTAACAATTTTTATGCACATTAGAAAGAATTTCTAATGGAATGAAAAGACTTCCTAGGAAGTGGGAAGAAACTGATCAGTTGTCTCTCAGACCAAGGACTTACATAAAAAAGAATTGAAAAATATCAGACTCCTCCTCCAGTTCAAAGACCCAATAAAAAAGATGGACATCTGAGCTAAATACGTAGTTCTCAGATGAAGAAAAACCAATAGCAAATTAATAGGTACAAAAATGTTAAACATCACATCATTTGAGAGATGCAAATTAAAACAGCACTGAGATTCCTTCTTACCCCAGGAAAAATGTCTGTCATTACAAAATCAACCCATAGCAAATGCTGGAGGGGCTGTGGGGAAAAAGGAACCCTTCTCTACTGTTGGTGGGAACGTAGACTGTACAACTACTATGGAAATTAGTGTGCAGATTCCCCCAACAATTACTGTGGAGATTCCCTAGATTCCCTCGCTAGGACTAGCGAGCCACTTCTCTTCTCGGGTTACAGAATATTTAGGCTGCCACCTTCATGGCGATATTCTTCTCCTACTAAATGTGTCCTGCTTGACATAACCTATGTCTGATTATTAGGGTCCAGACAACATTCAAAATGATGTCTCCTCCTCCTGTACTGCACAAGGGCATACAGACGTGAGCTGTTCCAGGTCTTGCAGACAGTGCTGAGACTGTCAGGTCTGATAATTTTGGGCTAAGTGAGGAGGTCAAGCAGATGAAAATGAACCGCATTTTCAATAAGATGTAATTTGGGAATACAGTGTTACCGTTTCATTACAATGGAAGGTAGAAGAGATTAAAAGTCCCACAATAATTCGGACTAAAATAGCTAAGGGTCTTTTTCCATTTGAAAGGGAATTGAGTGATGCTGTGTGGCTGAGGACTGACAGCATAATGGAACTGGAGCAAATGACAGAATTTCTCACCAGGTAACTGCATTACCAGAGAAGCTCATATTACAGCTTACCATTTGAAAAGAGCATGAAGGGACCCTCTGTCTTCTTGCGAGGCACCGATTTCCTGTAGTTCTTGCTAAATATACTTAGCTACTACTAAACTGTAGTTACTGGAAAAGCTCACTCACTCACTGGGTAGCCTTTAGCAGTAATGAAAGCAGTCATGACAATGCCTCTTATAATTATTTTTATCAGCAGAGGTAAACATAATTAAAACTACTTTCAAGCACTGCATTTTTGAGTGAAATGCTTTATCCAGAGATACTGCTATAAAATGGCAATCCTGAATATTTTTGTATTTCCTGAAGATGGACTACAGGTTAAACAAATAGGTTTCAGTGATCTTTGAAGCATTCATCCTTCATAATAACATTCTTTTTTCCTCCCAAACAGGGCATTTTGTGCAATATAATGCATAGCAAAGATGTTACGAACAGTAATGACACAAACTTTATGCATGTTCTTGTTCAAATGTTTCACTTACCAGAATTAAGAGGCAACTTGAGGCCAGTTTTGTGTGCTCAGGGATGGTGGAAAACACTGACAAAATCAAGCAACCAAAGACAAGGAGAAAACTGTAAAACAACAAAAAAGAGAAAATTGGTAAGAACCTTTCATTAGCGAGCGAATACATCAGCCCTGTTTGAATGGACATAGGTTAAATCATACAAGCCCTCAGTCGGCACCAACCAACTTGAACACCACAATACAGAACGACACACAACGTAAATGGGGGGCCTTTGCAGATGAAGTATACAGATGAAGAAAATTGTGTGGGTGTGGTTTTGTGTAGGTTGTGTTCACTTTGAGGTATGTGAACTTCCCATGCAACTCTGTTCCTCAGAAATGAAGGAATATTGTGAAGTGATTCTTGCTCTCCTTCCTGAGGGAGCACGCTGAAGCCACTGTCCTGTTCTGGAGGTAGATCCCACCTCGTGTTTGGCACTGCTGGCAGATGGCTGCTGCCTGGGGACTGCCACCTGGCCACCTCTTCTATTAATAAGAAAAGAAATGCGGTGATTTCTTCTGCTGTCCAAGTACTATCGATTTTTTGGAGTCAAACTACTAGAGATATGACTTCTAACTATGAGGTCAAAAGCAGTCAACCTACTGACTTTATTTCTAGAAATATAAAGTATCCAAAGTCAAAGGGGAGCTGAGTTCCAAAGAAAATGTCTCATAAAACAGAAGGTTCTGTGTCAGCTGCAGTTACTTTCTCGATTGCAAGAGGAACAAAACAAACTATGAACCTGGGCTAAAGCTCGGGGCTGTATTCTTCACTTTACTCATTCCTCAGAAAGTCATCCAATATATACTAAATACTGGTTCCTGAGTTCCTCCAATGTTTGACTTAACCCCTACCTCCCCGTGGCCTGCCTGAGGACTCTCACAGGCCCTTCTATCTCACTTGACTCAGGGGATTCCAAGCTTGTAAGTAGGATTGGCTGATTATGGACTGGATGTGTACTTGGCCCTAAAAATGTAGTTATGTACATAAAGTTCCGTGAGTGCACAGCTGCCCCCATTGTCTGAGACTGCTTTCACTTTATAGCCCAGAGATAGAGATTCTGTGGCTCACATGACTGGAATATGTACTTTCTGGCCTTGTAGAAAATAACTGCTGACCTCTGACTAGTGTGATCTCTCCCTTTTTTCTTTTTACAGCAACAGAGAACTGGAGTGGGAGCAGTGACTGCTGGGACTCCGAGCTGGTGATTAGTACCATCCACAGGACAGTGGAAACCAGGATGGAAGGGTGGTTATTCCACCCTTTTCTGCATTTGTTTACATTATGCTCACTCATTTACGCGGAAATATCATTGATTCCTTTGTAAAAACATAAAATCTGATATTGAGGAGGGGTTCGCAACTTGTCTGAGGTTGTGCAGCAGACAGGGCTTAGAGCACTGGATGGCCAACCAACCAGAATAGGCAGGGCAGGAGTTACCACGAGAGAGGAGGGTGGGAGAGCATCTCCTGCCCAGCAGGAGAACTGTGCGAACCTTGTCTATCTCTTCAGAGAGAGGAGTAGGTGCTGCGCAAATAGGTCCTGTCTCCTACAGGAGGGAAGCAATCTGCTAGGGATTAAAAAACCTAATAAGTGATTTTAAAAATAATTTATGATGTTTTTGACCAGGACAACTAAATGGATCAGGACACTTTGAACTGTATTTAAGATGCCTCCGACTCCAAATTGTAAACGTTTAGAAAGGTGGTGACTCTACCTGATCCCAAGCTACCAATGAGAAAATGAAATTCAGAAATCACTAAAGCAGCCCAGAGGATGACACGATACTCAACAGGGGCAGCAACACGTGCGTCCCTTCTAGTGAGTGGCTGTTGACTCGAGGCTTAGAGAAAACATTGCAAAATGAACCAGATATCATCAAACTATTAAGCTAGTCTTTTTCTTCCAGGGCATCTTATCATAGCTTTATGACTCTGTGTGGGTTCAAAATAGATCTGTTTGCTAGTTCCTTCTGGGTTAACATTTGCAAGTTGCTTAATCATCTTCTTCATGCCTCTGTTTTGCCAATTTTTTTCTCGAAACTAAGATTACCTTCTCTTAGAGGAATTGCTGTACCAGCCTCCTGCCACCTGAAGGGTGTGAGTGAAGGACTCCTTACTGTGGCTCCCAAAAGGGGGAAGAGTGAGCAAATGCTCACTGATTAGTGAGTTCCTTCTGCTCTTCCCATATGCATCCATTTATCCAATCAGTAATACTGATGAAGCCCTCAGTGCTAGTCCGAGCTATGTGGATACAACAATAGGGATTCCTTCCTTCCTTCCTTCCTTCCTTCCTTCCTTCCTTCCTTCCTTCCTTCCTTCC
>PVKA01036096.1:0-21879 GCA_004027165.1 Ctenomys sociabilis
GGCAGGAGTCCCAGAGGAGAGAAAAGTGGTGTCCGGTCTGTGTGGAAGACGCTGGCGTGTGCCTGCCGCATCCCCTTCTGGCCCTCTGGCTCAGGCCCGCTGCCCTGAGCCCACAGGAGGCTCTGTGGGGTTGGAGCGGGACGAAGGCTCCATCCTATGTCCGCAGGGCGTGGAGGCCTCTTTCACACTGGGGCCTGGCTCGAGACTGCAATTTTATGTGCTTCTCTGTGCTAGGTTCCTGCCCGGAACTTCCTGTCGGTGAGTTATGAAATGCAGGGTAGGACGGGGAGGACAGCCGGGCAGGAGGGCCTGAGGGCTCTGTTCTCAGCCACCTGGCGCCTGCACCGCTGTGCATGTCCCTGACTCCTGGGGCGGACAGCGATCACCTGATGACTTCACTCCTCCCTTCTCCCTCTCCTTCTTTCTTTTTCTTTCTTCATCCTCCACTCCACCTCTCTCTCTCCTATTTAAAACGCAAACGCACCCATCATGGACAGATCCTTAAACCACGGAGCCGTCTCACAGGCCCTTGCCATTACTTTTAATATGTTTTAGTTTTTATCTTAGTGGCTTAAAATTAAATAGCTTTTCTTAAATGGAAAGTACCACTGTGTGTGCTTTTTAAAAGTCTCAAACACCAGAGAAGGACAGCCCACCTTGCCCTGGGCTACCCATCCCAGAGGCAGCGCTGCTGTTAACAGTTCCTGCTGGGTTTACAGGCGCACGCACACACCTGTCCTGCTGCCTACTCAGGCGGCAAAAGCAGGACTGTCACTGTGAGGCCAGCCTGACAAAGGCCCTGGTCCGGTCCACAGGACTGACGCAAAGAAACGAAAAAGAAAGCCCCGGTGCCTAGTGCGCCTGTGTGCACGGTGCTAGGCGAGCCCAGACCTCATCCCGCGGCCAAGCGTGAGAAGGAAGCTCGAGGCCGCTCACAGGCAGAGGCCAGCGAAGACGCACGGGCCCCATGCCTTAAAATGAGGCTCAGCGTGGCCTCTCAGACTGTAGAAAATGGGAAAGTATGGAACAATGTTGTCTCAGGAGCATGTGGCTCGTAGGCACTTTTTATAGGGGTGCACTTCTCTTTTGAGGAGAAATGCAATAATGTTGAGTATCTCTTTATGCATCTTTGGAGCTGGGGGTTGAGCCCGAGACTTGGCACATGCCGTGCACCTAGCTCCCTTTCTCTTTTACTTTCTACCAGCGCACGTGTACAGAGCGTAATGTTTGTGTCCCCTGCAAGCAGCTGGTCTGGGCACTGACTCATCTTTGCAGCTCTTCTCAACCCCTTCCCTGTCCTACCCTCTCCTTCCCTCTCGATCCCTTCTTTCTTCTTTGTTTTGTTGGGCACCTGTTCACAGTACACAACGTGGCAATGGCGCATGCGCACAACGCACAACTCGTTTTTACATCTCCTTTCCCGCTCCTCTCCTCCTTCCTTCCATCTCTTGATCACATCTTTATAGGAAGATCTACCTCCCTACTTCCTATCATCATTTTATTTTGCTTCCTACCTATATCTTGAAGTTTTTAAATTCTTTTTTATATCTTTTATTAGGTTTTTTTTTTTTTTTTTTTTTTTTTGGTACAGGGTCTGGCTGCGCAGCTTGGACTCGTAGTGATCCTCCTGTCTCAGCCTCCCCAGTGCTGGGATAACAAGCATGTGCCACCACACCTAGTTTCAGTGGCTGACTCAGGGAGCCTGGGGTTCCAGGGCTGGATGGCATGTGGTGCCGGGAATCCAATCCACAGTATTCAAAACAGGGAAGGAGAGAGCCTCAAACCTTGCATTTGGCTAAGCAGGAACTTAGGCCACTGAGCTATCCCCCGGCCCTCTTGAGGTTTTTTTAAATAAGAGAAACCATGGGATATTTAAGCTTGGGTGTTTGGCTTATTTCACTCAACACTGTGTGTGGTCTCAAGGTGTATCCATTTTTCCACAAATGACTCAAGTTTATCCTTCTTGATGGCAGATTCAATGTGTGTTAATACCACAAAGTATCCATTGGTCTGTTGTGGACATATTGGCAGCTCCCAAGATTCAGCTATTATGGGTTGTGCTTCTCTTTTCTGTATTTCTTTCTTGAATGCCAGGTATCAAACCCAGGGACTAGCACAAGCTGGGCAAGTGCCCACCACTGAGTTATACACCTAGCCCCCACATTCCTAACAAATTTTAAAAGCACACACATTTTGACCTGTAAATTCCTCTGGTAGAAATATTTTGTATAAATCCTTACAACATGCCAATAAAGATACATATTGCGGAATTCTCATGGCAGTATTCAAAACAGGGAAGGAGAGAGCCTCAAACCAAAATCCTAAATGTCTACCAATACTGGCGCAGGTGGACAGTATCACAATGGTCAACCTTCCCCTGGAATAGTGTGGGACTGTCACTGAGAGTCTCCCAAACTTACCCTTCTCTGCTGTCGCAGGCTTGCTAACACCTGTTGCAGAAAACAATTTTTCAGGACGTGCCAGAAAGAGGGACACGAAGGGCTTATTAGTCAGAGTTACCATTGTGGGATGCATTCAAGTGTGGGGTGCAGGCACTGCAAAAATGAGATGCATTGCACTTTGGGACTGGGTATGTTTATGCTTTTCTTAAATTTTGATTTATGTATTTGCAGCTTGAACTCACAGTGATCCACCTGTTTGCAGCCTCCCCAGAGCTGGGATTACAGGAGTGCACCCCTCCCTACACATCGGTCACTGGCTGAGTGTGCCCCAGGGGTAGGGCTGGCATGGCATGCAGGACCAGTGACCGAACCCTGGTCCTTGCACTTACCAAAGCAGGCACTTAGTCTGTTGCAATATCTGGCTGGCTCTTATACTTTTCTTGAGGAAGTGAAAAGCTAGGATGAGTCCCCACCCACCTCCACCTCCCTCACACGGACACCAGCCTGCTCACATGCATGGGTTCCAGTTCTTCATGTTTTCTGGGAGAAGTGACCTCAACTTTTTTTGAATAGGTGATTTAAACATTCTCTGTGCCCACTCAATCTGTTGTTTGTTTTCTTAGTTGGCCCAATTTATGGTCTTCCAGTGACATATCTGTAGGGAAAAAGTATAAACTGCAGGCATGGGGCTGTTTTAGTGACTTTGAAGTTCTTAGAAGTTGCAGAGGGGCCAGGGAGAGCTCAGTAGAATAAGTGCTTGCCTGGTAAGTGCAAGGACCTGAGTTCAATCCCCTGTTCTGCAAAAAAAAAAAAAAAAAAAAAAAAAAAAAAAAAAAAAAAAAAAAAAAAAAAAAAAATCCTAGAAATTGCAGTCTTCTTATAAAGTACAATTTTTAGTTATTATTTCCTTGTATCCTTTCTATCCTGCCTCACAACTATATAAAAAATAAGGTGAAAAATATCTTCTAGCTGTATCAAATGAATGATCTCATTTGTGTAAATTTTTAAATGATCTACATACTGTAATTCTAGTACTTGGGAGGCTGAGGCAAGAGGATCACCACAAGTTTAAGGCCAACTTGAGCTACACAGTGAGTTCAAGTCCAACCTCCATGGCAAGGTGAAACCCTCTCAAAATGTCATACAGGCCAGCTAGATAGCTCAGTGGACTAAAGCACCTGGGTGTGGTGGTGTGCGCCTGCAATCTCAGCCCTTGGGAGGCTGAAAATAGGAGAATCACTGTGAGTTCAGTCTATACAGTGAGACCCTGTAGACCCTGTACTAAATACAAAAAAAGCCATACAGCAACAACAACAGAAAGGTCTACATACAGCTGAGCATGGTGATGCTGTGGTCCTAGCTCCTCAGGAGATGGAGGGCTATAAGTTGTAGACCAGCCTGGGAAATTTAGCAAGACCACATCTCAAGAAAATTTCTTTTTACCTATGCCTACAAAATAAGCTTTTAAAAGTGATGTAGGGCCCAGTGTAGGCTGGGATCTGTAAGAAAGGGGAGTTTCAATTTTTCGTTCTTTGGCCAGTCACTGAAGGCTCTAGAAGGTTCCTCACGGATTTAGGTTTTGTAACTCGATGAATGTAGCACCTGTACAGTAGTCCCTTGCTATTTCACGGTTTGACTTTTGTGGGTTCATTGTTTTGTGGATTTTCAAAAAATATTAATCTAAGTTATTTATTGCAGACTTTTACTATATCATGGGGTTTTGCAGGGCTATACAGTATATGTATGTTGTTAAAATTACGTAGGTTTTATGAGTTTAGAAAATAGATAAGAACATTAAGAAGTGCTTTTTAAAATGCGAGAAAGGTTTATAAGAGTATGGGAAGGGTTTATAAAGCCTTAAAATATGTGTAAATGCTAAAATAAATATAATCTTCGCTGATTTTCACTTATCACAGGGGTGTCCAGAGTATCCCTGCTGTGATAAGGGAAGGACCACTGCCTTGGCTGCTCAGGGCAGCACAGGGGCTGAAACCCTGAACAGCAGGCTCCATTAAGGGATGGGCAGTCCCAATACAGGGTAGCAACGCTGATAAAAATAAGCCTTAAAGGCCATTCATTCCTCCCTATGATTATAGACTCCTTATCTGAAATTAAAGGCCTTCCATGAACATCTATATATTCTAAAATATAGCTTCTCCCCAGAAAAACTACAGGATGCTAAACGAACCAGGAAGGATGTTTCCTAAGTGATTGCATCTACTGCCCAAATTTGCTGATCTTCTTTCTGTATCCCCATACCCCTCTGAAATCCTAATCTCCCCCCTTAATCTCTCCACTCATCTCTTGGAAACTTGCCTACCATCTCTCTTGACATTGTGCCCTGACTGAAATAAGTTCTTGTCTTTCCAAAATTCCTTGGCTGTTGGTAGATTCTTTTTATTGTCTGGATCACTCGTTGGCTCTCTTGCATGGTATTATGTTTGCTGAGAGATAAATGTGACACATACATGCATATGTAAGCAATTTGTCTTGGAATAAAATTCTTCTCTCTTGGAATAGATAAGAATGGCTCTTTGAATACTGATAATGGGCCATTTCTTTTATGTATATTATCTCTAATCTTCCTAAAAATGTGTGTAGTACAGGGTCTCACTACACAGACTGGACTCATGTTTTCAACCTCCCAAGTGCTGGGATTACAGGTGCGTGCCACCACACCCAGTCTCGGTCACTGTCTCAGGGAGCCCCGCAGGCATGTGGTACCAGGGATCCACCCCAGGTCCCTGGGCTTGCCTAAGCAGGCACTTCAGTCCGCTGAGCTCTCCGCCCTGCCCATTCCTCTAAAATTTAAAAGGAAGACATTATTAGCCCTACTTCCCTGAGAAGATACATTCTTAGTTTGCTGTACTCTCTACATACAGGAGGCAGTATAAGAGATAGTTTAGTTAGCTTAAGAAAGTTTTAACTGTTACAATGAGTAATCTAGAGAAATTGATAAGGTAATCTAGGTGGGTACCCCTTACTGAACAATTCCAGGACAAAATCCCCCTCTGTGGCTGAAAAGAGCTGCCTGAACCAACTTGTTTGTTTTCTCACTGATGGTTATAGTTTCTCCAGTTTTTTCCCCCCAGAGATGTATTGAGCCCACTCCAAAAATGTCCTTAACATTATGTAACATATATAACAAAGCTGACTATAATGAAAAGATTGCACTTATTTATTTATTTATTTTGTATTTAGCACAGGGTCTGCAAGGTCTCACTACGTAGATCCATCTCATAGCCATCCTCCTGTGTTCAGCCTCCCAAGAGCTGGGGTTACAGGCATGCACCAACATGCCCAGTCTCAATCGCTGTCTCAGCACTCACCGAGGGCAGGGCTGGCAGTGCAAAGATGAAACATTTTATGTTTAAAACAACGAGGTATTCTTAAGATATTGAGATGCCACTGATTACATTTAAAAGGCTAGATTAAAGGCAAAGAGTCTGTATTTTACTAACATAGTTTCTTGTGTTTTTTTTTTTCTATTGCTAGGCCTTTGGTTAATAAAAATTGAGCTTTAAGAGTTAGAGATTGTTTAAGTGTTGACTTATATAATGTATTCAATAATCAGTTTATGATTGATTAAATAAATGATTATTAATTTATGACAACCTATACATTTGGGACTAGAAATACATCTAAAATATGCCATGATTATAAACTTTAAAATTAAGCTTATAATATTAAAATTAAAATATTACCTGAAGTTAATACATTCAAAGTAACTTAATAGATGCACTTTTATGTAATGTGCATCTACTAGAATTTAGGCATTTAAAATGATTAAAATTTGGCTTCTCTTTAAATTTTGTCCTGCCATTTAAAACTTGTTCTACATCTATTGGCTTTGTGTAAACAAATATTTTGTTATTGAATAAGTAAAATACAGTTAAATTGGCTAATTAATCTATTCATGGTTATCAACATCACTTCTTAAATTTTATCTTATTTTTTGAGACAAGGTGTGTCTACATAGTTCAGGTTGGCCTTGAACTCACTATGTACCCAGGCTGGCCTCAAATTCCTGGTGAGCCTCCTGCCTCAGCCTTCCAGGTGTGGGGGTTGCAGTCATGCGCCACCATGCCCAGTCATTACTTCTTTTTTTTTTGTCTGTTTGAGAAAGGGTATCACTATGCAGTTCAGGCTGGCCTTAAGCTCACTTTGTAGCTCAGGCTGGTCTCGAACTCACAACAATCCTCCTGCCTCAGCCTCCCGAGTGCTGGGATTACAGGCCTGTGCCACCACACCCGGCCCAGCCGCTACTTCTTAAATCTACAAGAGCTCTAAAGGGGTCCTTAGATGCTTGCCAGTGAAGTTACACACCATAAACAAGTTAAAGGAGTTTAAATTCTGCCTGGAAAATAAAACTATGTAGGTACATATGTATATGTAAAGATTCCTACATGGCTGTGATGCTTATCGTGCTAGCCTCATGAACTGTTGCGTAACTTTGGTTTTCCCAAGGCCAGGACTTCAGTGATGCAAAACTGAACAAGTGTCTTAATACATCTGTGACTTCCTGGCTAAAGTTATTTATGGTGGTAAATGTGTCCAGACTGAAACACCTCACTTTCCCTTACTAGTTTTCTGCCTTCTTATAACAAATGTGCATGATGATTCACTAAGAGACAGTCAGACAAATGATCTGGGTAGTTTTTCAAGCTTTTGCTATATTTGCTATATTTGGTAATTAGGTTATTATAGTTAAACATACTTAAACACTGCACAGTCTAGACAATGTCACTCTAATAATTAAAGATTAGGCATTAATAACCTATAATCTATAAACAAGTACATTTTATTTAGATGATACTCTTAAAAATAACAAATTTAGGCAAATGTTTCTTTTTTTTGGTGGAACTAGGGATTGAACTCAGACCCTTGCACTTGGCAGGGAGTGCTTATTCTACGGAGCCATCTCCCCAACCCCTGGTAAATGTTTCTCTATGTCATTTAATATTTATAATTAGATAGATAACTGACCAAAAATTTTTTTGTATACTAAAATAGAAATTTAAATGTGTTTCAGAGATAAATAACAAAACCTAATTATTCACATATAATTGTCATGCTAAAATATGATGTATCTCTATCTCAAAATTTCTCTATGAAACTTTAAAATTATTTTCTGTTAGTATTCTATAGAAATTAAACTTCTAAGACAACAGTGATGGTTACAAGAATAACAGTTCTTTGGTCATACTTTATACTTCAAGGTCTTGATAGCTAGATAAGATAGTCAAACCTATGGCTCCCGCTGCAATTGTGTTGTAACTAATCTCCTGGGTGTTGAAGAACTGAAGTTTGGAGACCACAGATAAAAAGATAACTGGGTTATGAAGACAGCCAGTATTGTGGCCCTCGCATCCAACATCAACAGGGACCCTGAATAAGAGGAGAACTTTCTATGAACTCCTATAAATCTTGTGAGTCACCCAATCCCCTGAGCAGAGAGATTGTTGGACCCCCAGAGACCAGTAGTCAACCAACACACAACTGTGTGGCAGGGAGGGTCACTAAAGACAGAAATGTCTCCCGTGTTTCCAGGGGAAGCCTTCAGATCAAGCATGACCATGACCCATCTGTAGATGACACGGCCAGAGACATTCTGTACGTGGTTCCAGAAGCAGCACCTAGGGAGCCTCACCTGGCTTTCATGAGAGGCTGATTTTGATTAGCACAGGTCTCACTTTAACTTGGTCTTAAATAGTCAGCAGAAAAGTATAATCAAAATATATATAAAGAGGGGCCAGGGAGATGGCTCAGTAGAACAAGTGCTTCACTGGTAAGCATGAGAGCCTGAGTTCAATCCCTGGTTCTGGAAAAAAAAATAAAATAAAAAAATTAAAAAATATATATATATATACATATATATGTATATATATGTATATATGTATATATACATATATATATGTATATATATATATATATATATATATTTATGTAAAATATAGCTTAGAGAAAGAGGGCCCTAGTAATGGCACTAGCCTCTGCTGGCAGTTTCTAGCTACAGTTGCCATTGTTACTGTTTAATGAGGTTTGAAAGTCTTTTAATTCCTTAGGTAAAATTAGCACTTTCCATCTTCTTATAGCAAAAACTAGACAGACCTGTGCACTAATAAATAAAACTTACCTTCAGATAAATAATTTATCTTAGGTTAAAAAAGATTTTAAAATAATAAAAGAACTATTAGACTTATACTCGACCTCCATAAATAGACATGTCTAGGACTCTGCTGCTTGCAATTTCTATTCCAATCTCTAAAAATGTAGTATCTAAGCTTGGCTCCTTCTCCAATTAGCTTTTGCATTCTGATTCTTGTTTGGGCCATGTTTTTTTTTTTTTTTTTTTTACAAAAGTTACATTTAATTTTACAATGTAATTTTTTCAGGTGGCATGTGGTCTTACTTCTTAATCTCTTGATAAAATTGGCTTCTTTGCCGAGCATGGTGGCGCATGCCTGTAATCCCAGCACTCGGGAGGCTGAGGCAGGAGGATTGTTGTGCGTTCGAGACCAGCCTGGGCTACAAAGTGAGCTTAAGGCCAGCCTGAACTGCATAGTGAGACCCTGTCTCAAAAAGACAAAAAAAAAAAAAAAAAAAAGATGAAAAAAAAAATTGGCTTCTTCTCACCTAGAAACTCATTCATTATGGACAAGAAGATGGCAACAACGAGGAGTGTACCAAACTCTTTCTACCACAATCCACCACATAAACCTTCTGAAGAGAGTCCGTAACTGTGGAACCCCCAACATCTACCAAAAACCCCTTAGATTAGCTCTCTGGAGAAAGTCCTTGACTGTCGTTTCCCCAACATTGACCCTTTCAGCATAAAGCAGCTACGTGAGGCTTCACCTGTTCTTGAGCAACAGTTAGGGATGCGCCTTCAGAGAGTAGGGAAATGTAAAGATAGGTCACTTAGTTTCTGAGTGCAGCAGTTAGATAGGGGGAATGGCTGAGGTGGAGGCTGATCACCAGTCATACAATGGGAATTTAAGTATCAATAGCAGACAAGGCTTTGGGCCAGAAGTTCCACATTTCTCAGGCAACATGGAATGTGGCCTCTCCCTCCTAAAAAGGAGCTAGTGGCCATCCCCTAAGTTCCTGAATTCTGAGGAAATTACACTGCGAAATGGCCAGCTGTCTAAGATCCCAGTTCGCGTAAAGGAACTGGGACCATGAGCGTCCAGTTGGCCATCTCTTTAACTTCACATGGCCATCCGTGAGAGATGAGGGCCCAACTTGTGAGCAACTCCTGTCCCCTGCTACAGCTATAAGTATTCTAGATTACCCATGTGGCTTCCTCGTTCAGGACCTTGCTACAAATCCAGGAGCCATTCTCTGCTCGTCTTCCATATTTTCAATAAAAACTCTCTTAACTTCCTCTTTCGGTTCATGATTTCGTTTGTCAGCATGTACGGAGCCATGAGCCAGATACCCACGGTACCACTAACTGTGAGGATTGTAGCCACAGCTATAAGGCTTTGACTCTGACATGGAACAGTTCAGGAAAACCAGGCTGGTTCCTATGCAGGAGGAGATTTTAAAGGAGTAATACCACTAACAAGAACAACAACAAAAAAAAAACCCTTTTATCTCCAGAACTATGTTCCATGCTTTCCCCAAAGTACCCCACCAGCCTCAGCGTGTGTGTGTGTGTGCGTGCGTGCGTGCATGCGTGTGCACACACAACCTTCACTTTGGGATCTGAGGCTCTGGGAGGGGTGGGCGACTGCAGCTGAGATACTGACCTGACGTGCTCTAACCTCTCCCTCAGATGAGGCGAAGTCCTCCATTGTGTCAGGAAAGGAAGTGCCCAGAGATGCCTGCAAAAGCCTCCCCAGCAAGCCGGCCCCATCCGATGAGTACTATCTGAAGGACGTTATCCAGTGTCTCGCTGAGTGCAGGCAGGTGGGGAGCAGTGACTCCTGTGCTCTGAGGAACCCGGAGAGGTGAGAGGAGTGGAACTCTGGGGCTTGCATGTGGGGAGAGGGGGGTATTAGAAAGAAAACACTGCTCCCATCTTACCCTTCCACAACTAGAAGTCCCCACTGACCCAGCGGACACAGCCATGAATTAGCCTCGGTCCTTGCAAGTCATGAAAGGGCAGACATGAACCCAAATACGGATGACTCCAGAGTGTTCACACTGAGTTTCACATGCTCAGGTCCATCTGCTCACTGCCAACCGAAACAAGGGAAGCCATGCATTTGGGTAAAAAGGAAGAAGGATTTATTCAATGCTAACCCCAAGGAGACGGAGGGGCCCATTTGCCTCAAATCAGCGTCTTACTATGTATAGCTGAACGAGCATCTTTTATGGTAAGAGACAGGGGCAGGAGGAGCACAGAGGGACAATGTAGGCTTCGCAGCTGCTTTATGCATCCAGCCTCATCCTTCTCATCATCCCCTTTCTTGTGGAAAGAGAACAGCTCCAGCCTTCTGGACCAGGACCTGGTTATCTGTCCCTCGGTCTGGGCAGAGCAACACGGGGGTGTTGGTTCTGTGTTCGGCAGCAGGAACCTGGAGGTGTTGCTTACCTCCAAGAGGAAAAAACATCTAAGCTGAGAGTTCCATTTTGAGATGCCAATGACATGAGCATAGGAGAGCAAAGAAGGCACCATGTTAGGCTGGAGAAGGAACATTTAACAAAGCCTCACGCAGAAAGTAATTATAGAAGGGCTTTGAAGAGTACAAAAGAATTTTCCCATTGACACCAGGCAGTGGCAGGTGATGCAGCAGTAGAACTACAGCGGACTTTGAAGCCTGAGAGTATAAAGTGCTGGTGTGAAGGCCACATGGGACAAGATGGGACAGATAAGGGACAGAAGTATATCTGCAAGCTGGGACTAAGGAGTGGCATGTTATATAGGCTAGACCAACCCTGGGAAGCAAAGAAATGACAGATTTTAAGCTCACAAGGAGTGTAGTCAATTCTGAATTCTAAAAAGGATGCAAGGTAAAGATACAGGAGGGCCCAGGCCGAGGTGGGGTGTGACAGCAGAATGGCACTGCTACTAGCAGCGTACACTGTGCACCTAGACAGGAAGGGACTGGGGAGGTCAGATGATGTGGAACCACTGCAAAAATGTTATTCGATCATATTGCTGCTCTAACATCAAGCCTGTGAGAACAGGCTTTCATTCGTTCCTTCAACAAATAGTCAGGGAGCACCAACCATAAGCCAGGTGCATTTGTGGGTACCCAGAGGAGTTATGGGCAACTTTGATGAGGAGGGAGATCAGGGCAGGGGACAGAGATACTTTTGGAGCTGGCTTCTGAGATGTTGTATACTGAAGCCTGTCCTCTCCCTTGCCCAAAACACACACATCAGGGAATGAAGCAAGGACAGAAAGAGAAATCTGCAGGCCAAAGCTTTTTTTGGTGCTCAGGGAATTGTCCAAACATTTCCCAAAGGGAGTTTTAATTAATGGGGTTCTGGGAGGTAGGCCTGAGTTCCAGTGAGTCCCACTGTCAGAGGCAGCCACTGTATGAAATCTGTCTGGGCGTTGCAGGATGTGGGATTCAGGGGAGCCAATAGATAGATTGATTGCAGCTGTCCCATAAGGAATAGTCACCAGGCACAGGAGGATAAGGCAGATTTCTGGATTAAACATGTGAAGGAACTTGGAGGCAATATGGAAACTAACACTGTGTCAAAGGTGAGCCCTGATTCTGGTATAGCAAAGTCCAAGTCAACATAGATGTCAAAGCAGTATAAGATCATAAGAATCCACCACATCTAGCTATTTTAAAGGTAAATAAAAGCTAGGACCAGTTAGTCACTGTTTCTAGCTAGCTAGTTTTCCTATGAGTTTTCCATTCAAGCATATATTTGTCTGCCTTACTGTTTCAGTTGTACAATATATTTTCCATCATCTCCTTAGGGTTTGTTTCCCCTCTTGATAATTGTTACTATTCACAAACTATGACAAAATCAAACAGTCCATCTTTGTGCCCATAGCTGCTCCTTTCCCATCCATAGCTGTAGTCTGGCTTTCTTCCCTTCCAGTACTACTTTAGCTTGCACTTTTCACAATTGCTAGAAAAGGCTGGACAGCAGTTCTCTGGCCTCAGAAAAGGAACCTGGTAGATGGTACAGTTTTCAGAACCATGGAGAGCGCACCCAGCTTGACTATCACCAGTCAGTTCCTGCAGGGCTCAATTTTCAGAAATGCTCAACCTCACTGGACATTAGCGAAATACAAAATTCAGAACCACAATGAGACAGATCTTCGCGCCCATGAGGATGGGTGCAATCAGAACAGGACAAGAAGGGAAAACTGTAAGCAGTTACAAGGGTGTGGAGAAACTGGGACCCTCGTGCTTCACTGGTGTGAGTGTGAAACGGTGTAGGAGAGTTGTGGAAAAGTTTGGCAGCTCCTTAAGATGGTAGACAAAGAATTAGCATGCAATGCAGCAATTCAGTTGCCATATATATGCCCAAAATGATTAAAAGCAAGGCTTCAATAGAAGCTTGTGCAGGGATTTCCACAGCAACACTGTTCACAATTGCCAAAAAGTGGGAAAGACCCAAATTGCCCATCAAGAGATGAATACATAATGAAAGTGTAGAATATACACAAAACAGAATTGTATTCATCCATTAAAAATGAATAAAACAATGACACATGCTTTGACATGGATGTGCTAGTAAAAAAAAAAAAAAAAAAAAAGCCAGACCTGAAAGCCACATACTATGATTCTATTTATATGAAATACATAGAGTTGAAAAATTCATAGAGATTTAATGTTTGTCCAAGGCTGGGGGAAGAGGGAGGGGTGACTGTTTAAAGGTTATGGGGTTTCTTTTGAGGATAATAAAAATATTCTGGAACTAGTTAGTGTGATGGCCCAGCACTGCTAATGTACTCATTGCCACTGAATTGAACTTTAAAATGGAAAAATTTGTTATACATATTTTACCACAAAAAGAAAAAGATGGGGCTGGGGAGATGGCTCAGTAGAATAAGTGCTTGTCTGGCAAGTGCAAGGCTTGAGTTCAATCCCTGGTTCCACCAAAAAAAAAAAAAAAAAAAAAAAGATAAGACACATACAATACTCAGAGAGACCTGTAGCTAAATCTCTTGGAACCAACTCCTCCTACAGTGAGTTCAAGGTTTAAAAAATCTGTCTATCTATCTATCTATCTATCTATCTATCTATCTATCTATCTATCTATCTATCTATCTATCTATCCATCCATCCATCTATCTATCTATGTATCTATCTATCCATCTATCTATCTATCTATCTCACCACCCAGCTCAGACTCATCGTGGCCAGCACCCAGGGCCAGCACAGCATGCAGTACTGGGGATAGAACCCAGGTCCTTGTGCTTGCTAGGCAGGTGCTTAGTCTGCCGAGCTACCTCCCGAGCCCAAGTTCAAGGTTTTGACATGCTGGGTCAGGCTTGTCACTGCAGTAGCCTGTGCAGGGGGCCTCAGTCTGCACGACACTACCTTCCTTCCCCCTTTCCTTGCAGACACTGGCTGTACTATGAGTCCTACCTGGTGGAGAATTCAATGGGGACTGTGGACAGGCCTTTTGTGAAGTCTTTCATCCAGAACTTCAGCACTGACACCTCAGAAGACTTGCTCTTCTCTCTGAAACCTTCCCAGGTGACGGCTTCCCTGTGCCCATTGGCTGGCTCAGGTCTTGTGCTCACTTACCTACTTTGAGAGATATATTCTGCCCTGGTGCCCATCATCCTTAAGCCTCCCAGGGCCCACTCAGGAGAGCACTGCCACCTTGTTAGTGGGTGCTGATGAGCTAACTGCACAAGCAGAGCCTGAGCAGGTCATTCAGCACATTGGTATAGACTTGCGGAGGTCAGTGATAGAGACCTCGGCTCTGTCTAGTTCTGGCCTTTCCATCACTATACTAGGTGTCCTCTGGGAAACCTCTCTCGTCTTTGTGTCCCAAGTGTTTATCTGTAATACCCATGAGCTCTTCTGTTCAGGAAGTATATTTGGAAGGCAGCTTTGCTCACCACTATACCACCAACGCCACAAGCCAGGGCTGGCTCAGGAAGTATATTTGAAACCAAGAAAATGGCACACTTGGTAACTAAATGACTAAACAAGAGGACTCTACATTTATATTGGTCTGGATTCAATTTCTACCTCTGGCCCTTATCAGCCACTGTGGCTTGGAGAAAGTGACTATTCCTGAGCCTTAGGTTCCTCTCTGATGAAGACATTGCCCACACCAAGATGATTGGGAGGATCAAGTGAAATAGTATACAGGAAATTCCTGGCTTAATGAGGGCTCAGCAAGTTTCTAGCCTCCCTGAGGAAACAAACCCAAGGATGGAGGTCCAGGAAGTGAGGCAAGCTGGTTATTAGCAAAGGACTTGTAAGTATGTGTGGAGAAGGGGAAATGGAAGAGAGGCCCTTTCTCAACCCTTTATTATATCAGCCAAATAGCTGAGCCCACCTCATGGGTGGGGGATGACCCCAGGAATCATCCACATGTCCTTTTGACAAGGGCTGGGCCGAGAACAAAGTTGAACTTTGCAGCTCTAACTCTTAGCTCTGCCACTCCAGTGTGCACACAGGATGCCTCAGGCCAGCAGCTGGCAGGAGCAGGGTGCAGACCGGGAAAACCGGGAGATGAGAAGATGAACAAAACATGCTTTGTAACTACCGCTGCAGTTTATTCTAATATTCTGACCATTCTTAGTTTTTTTAATTTATTGTTGATTTCACACGCCACATGAATTCTTATATCCCTGTCATTTCCCTTCCTGAATTTCTGCCTCATGACTTTGTCCTTTTCAGTATTTCCACGGCAGAAACAAGATGCCACCTCTACCAAGCTCTGTGGTGCAGACACAGGGGCTGTTGACCTTGACACCCAAAGCATTGCACAGCTGACCCCCCTGCAAACTGAATTTGCATCATCCCTCCACAGCTACTTTCAGCCTGGCAGGTGGCTACGTGGTTAGCTCTGCTCTCCACATTGGGAAGGGTGGAGTCCATATGAGCTGTTTCTTGTCCCTGGGCCCCCAGCCTGGGAGGACGAGCATCTTCACTGAGCCCTGTACCTTGCACCTCAGAGCTGATGGTCCCAGTGCTGCCTCTCCACCCAGCTGCCTCAGTTTCCTGCCTCAACTGGGGCAGTGGCAGGACCTGTGTCAAGAAATGGAATCCTTGAGTAAAGATGGGAACTCTGGTCTGTGGTTGCAGATCCCGAAGCAGGTGATGGAGGGTGAGGACAAGCCCTCTGACAGAGTCTGGCTTCCCAAGAGCTTCTTTGGATCCCTGCGAGGCAGCAGGCCTATGGTGCGTTTGGCTGTAACAGTCCTAGACATCGGTTCAGGGAACATCTTCAAGGTGAGGAGTAGCCTGTTGGTGTCTTGGAAACTGTGAGGTTCAATGCTAGTTTCTTCATGGTCCAATAAACCACAGCCCCTGCTGGGGACTCTGGGTCAGTGGGGAGGAAGCAGGTGGTGCTGACCCTCCTAGAGGTCTCCAGGTAGCCTGGTGACCCCAGAGCTGGCTCTAGAGTCTATGTCCTGCAGATCCAGGGTGTACATGTGCTTGTGCATCTGGAGACCCCCTCTGCACGTGGTCTTAGCCCTGTGGCCCTGCAGTTAAAAGCACAACAGAGCCCTGGAGGCCAGCTATGCAGCACTGTCAGGAACATGGCTTTGCAACCATGCTGGAGCACAAGGCCTGGACCAGCCCAACTGGGGGGCTGCAGAGAAGCAGGAAGAAGGCTGCTCTGCATCCCCATGGCCATTTGGTTCCCTAGCCTCACACTCTGCCTTTGGGCAAGTGTCATATATCCTGGAGTTTCCCAGTCCCCCAGCTAGAGTGGAGTAATGCAGCCCCTCCTGCAGCTGGGCCTTCTCATCTGCCCTTACAGGGCCCTAGGCTCCTCCAGGAGGAGGGTGGCAGCGTGCTGAACAACCATGTGGTGGGCTTGAGTGTGGGCCAAGAGCCTGTCACTGGGCTCTCAGAGCCTCTGGAGATCACCTTCTCTCACCAGCGTCACCCCCCGGTGAGTCCCCCATCCAGGCCTGGCAGTCACTGCTGGCAGTGGGGCAGGGCACACTTGGGAGCATCTGCCCTCTTCCTTTCTACACCACCAGCGCCATACACACAGCTGTTCCTAGGGGCATAGTCCGCCTAGGGCCTGTGTGCACCTGTACTCTCTCTCTCTCTCTCTCTCTCTCTCTCTCACACACACACACACACACACACACACACACACACACTTGCGCTCACAGAGGTGAAGATGGGGGCATGGCAAACCTACCTGTGTGCACACTGTGTCCATACTCTCCTGGATAACATGCACAGACTTGCACACCGACCTGGAGTCCCTCCCTCACTGTTCCAGGCCATGTGAACACCCTCGCATGCAGGGTGCATCTTTCAATGTAGCTGGATGCCCCACACAGCCTACGGGTGTGTGGTCAAGGTTAGGCCACCCTCCTCTGCCCGCCCCCACTGAGACTCTCTTTCTGGTTTCAGAACATGACCCTTACCTGTGTGTTCTGGGATGTAACTAAAGGTAGGGCCTGGAGGACCTCTCTGGGGAAGGCAGAAGAAGGGTGAAGGCTCCGGAGGACCCCCTCCTCCTTCCTCTGTGTTCCTCTCCTGTCCAGGGCCCACAGGAGACTGGGCCTCCAGGGGCTGCTCCACCCAGCAGGGAGCAGAGCAGACCGTGTGCCGCTGTGACCACCTGACCTTCTTTGCCCTGCTCCTGGTGAGAGCCCCCATCCGACCCCGGGAGTCCTGAGGGCTTCCCCAGGGAGGGCTCTCTGTTGGGTTCCAGGCCTTTGGGGTAACGGCCTGTCCTCTAGCTCATGTGGCCACTCTGGGGTCATCTGCAGAGGCCGGTCTTGGACAGGGCCACCGTGGTGGTCCTCACACGCATCTCCCAGGCAGGCTGCGGGGTGTCCATGATCTTCCTCATCTTTGCCATCCTGCTCTACGTCGCTTTCAGGTGGGTGACCCTGTCTGCACTCTGTACTCTTTTCTGGCCCTCATCCTGGCACCCTCTTCACGCCTTATCTGCTCTCTGACCATGTAGGGCTGGAGGCTGAAAGGTGTCAGGGCTGTTTTTGTGCAAGTGGCAGAAACCCAACCCAGTCCAGCTTACCATGATAGGGCACACGTGGCTCACGCAGCTGAAAAGCCCAAGGGGTGTGGACTTCAGGCAGGGCTGGACCCAGGGCTTCAAGGTCCCCACAGCCTCTGCCTCTTGTGAGGCAGCTCTCTGCTTGGGCCCTTGGGAGACCCAGCCGTCCACCCCCCGGCTCCTTAGGGGCTCAGGAAGAAATGTAACCCTAAGATTGAGGTCTCTTTTATTTAAAAATTTGTTTTTAAATAATTACAGAAGAGCTAGAGTTTGCAAAATTAGCAGAGTCCATAGTCCCTTGGCCCACCTTCCCCCAGTGGTGACATCTTATATAACAAAATACAATAGCAAACCAGGATGTTGATATACAGTGCTGCTGACTGCAGGACAGACCTCTTAAGGTTTTCACCATTTTAAATGTGTGTGTGTGCGCGCGCGCGAGTGTGTGCGTGTGTGTGCGTGTGTGTGTGCGTGTGTGTATACATGTGTGTGCGTGTCCGTGTGTGCGTGTGCGTGTGTGTGCATGTGTGTGTGCGCGCGTGCGTGCGTGTGCGTGTGTGTGCGTGTGTGTGCGTGCGTGTGTGTGCGTGTGCGTGTGTGCATGTGCATGTGTGTGTGTGTGCGTGTGTGCCACACCACACACATGGGGACCAGCGCTGTCTGCAGCCTTGCAGTCAGGGGAAGGCAGAAGACTGCTGCTGACCAGGCCTGGCCGGGAGCCTGCTCTCGGAGCGCAGTCGCTGCCCTGTGCGCTTCAGAGCTGTGTGTGGAGAGTGTCTTCAGGGTCACCAGGGGCTGCCTTGAAAGTGGGGAGCAGGTACAGGAAATGCAGGAACAGCAGAAAGCACTGTCCCTCTGCTCTCCTGACCCCTGTCCCTGACTGAAGAGTCCCAGGACCTAATAGCAGCACCCCCAACCTAGCCTGCCTTGCTTTCTATTCTTGCAGCCCCAGCTCACTGTGCCTGGCCTGGGGCAGCGCTCGAGTCCCCCTCTTCCAGTCTGGGGTCCCCTTTTCCCTCCTCACATGCCTCCGTGCCTCTGTCGTGGCATGGCCCTGGGTAGTGGCCCCTTAGCCCATGCACCCCACCAGCCTCCCCCCTCCACACCCTGGCCTCTCTGACACTGTCCCCACCCCCAAGAAGCTGAATGTCATTTGCCAACTGGCTGCATTGCTGGACCCTGTGAACTGGGCTTAGAGCGCCAGGCAGAAATGTCACCAGGTGCCAGGGGCTGGCATCTCAGGTGAAGGTGACATTGTCCCTTATGCTCCTCCAGGCTGCCCCAGGCTCCTCCCATTGGACTTGATTTGCAAAGAATTCAGAGTGGAGGATCCATGGGGAAGGGAGGCAGGCCCTGCTACAAAGGCTTGGGCTAAGGTGGCCCAAGGACCTGAGACTCTGGAAGTCCCTGTCCCTCTCTGGTCCTCTCTCCCTCCTATATCGAAGGTTTCACCCATCCATCCTGTGTTACCCACTTGCCCAGCCAATGAATTCGGGGCCCTTCTTCCACTATGCGGGGGCCCTGAGTACACAAAAAGAGCACAGCAAGGGAAGGACGGTGGCTTCCACTGTGCTACTGGGAACATCCAAATCAGCCTGTGCTCTGGGCCATTCAAGGGAGCCTCCCAAGAAGGAAATATCCCAGGGTGTTTTGAAGGCAGTATAGGAGCTGGGAAGCCCAAGAAGAGGTGGAGTCCAGGAGAAGGAAAAGGTGCTGAGAGCAGGGGCAAGGATGTGCCGTGCCTGGGAAGCAGGAGGAAGCAAAAGGCACTGGGACAATAGCAGGCTATGCATTTGGCCAACACATGGAGTCAAGCAATGAGCCTGGCAGGACACGACCCACAGGGACCCACAGGCCATGAGACAGCTACTAGGCTTGAACCTGAGGGCTCACAAGTGGGCTGGTGACAGAGGCAGAAGCTGGAGGATCTTGCAGTGGGGATGCCGGGGTGGAACCAAGATGGTGTGGACAGCCCTGGGTGCCCTATGCAGGTGCAGGCTCTGGGGTCTCCCACTGGCCCTTCTTGCCCCAGGCTCTCCCTGAGGAGGTTCAAGTCAGAAGATGCCCCCAAGATCCATGTGTCCCTGAGCAGTAGCCTGTTCCTCCTGAACCTCGCCTTCCTGGTCAGCGTCGGGAGCAGCTTGCAGGTGTCCAGTGCAGCCTGCTGGATCCAGGGTGCTGTGTTCCACTACTGCCTGCTCTGCACCTTCACCTGGATGGGCCTAGAAGCCTTGCACCTCTACCTGCTATCCATCAGGGTCTTCAACACCTACTTCGGCCACTACTTCCTGAAGCTGAGCCTGTTGGGCTGGGGTGAGTGCTGCCTGGGCAGCAGGAGGGCCCTGTGCAATAAGCCCAGAGATTTGGAGGCAGATATTCCCATGAATCCCTACAGTGCCTACTTGTTCTCCTCATGCCCAGGCCTGCCAGCCCTAGTGGTCATTGGCACCGGTAGTGCCAACAGCTATGGCCTTTATGCCATCCGTGACCAGGAGAACCGTATATCACTGGAGCTGTAAGTGGTGGGCAAGGGAGCTCACATCCTGGGGCTAGGGAGGGGGGAGGAAAGAGGGTATCCTGGAAAAGAAGCCCAGGAACATGAAGGCCAGAATCTTCAGAGCCAGCTGGCTTTGAGCACAGGAAGTGAAATGGGAGAGGGCCCGGGAAGGAGGAGGCAAAGTAAAAAAGGCATTCAGCCTGGCGTGTGAGGGCAGGCTGGATTTCAGGTACCCTTTGATGAGGCACAATCTGCCCAATAAATGGAACAACCCAGTCTTTTCTGTGACTACCAGGGGTGTGGCTTGGGTAAGCCTGGCCTCTCCCAGGCCGCAGCCTCCTCATGCATACAATTGGGAGGACTGCAGCGACTGGGAGTCACCTGTCCATCTAAGGGGCTGCTGGTCACTATCAGGAGAAGCAGAAACCTGAGTGTTTATGCCAAGCTTTCTGATTTCAAGTACAGCTACTAATCTGGGATTTTTACAACATGATATGGGGCTAATGAAATACAATGTGGCTTGATTCAGCCCTTTTATACCCATTATCTACAGAGCTACCAGGCAGGGGCAGATGGGTGGAAATGGTGAAAAGGCATCTTCTTGATCCTAAAAGATTATTCAGGGGACACTTCCTGGGGCTTGCTGTCCAGGGGGAATCTTTTTCCAGCCCCAGTGGTCATCCACTCCCTCCAGGTGTTGGTTCCAGAAAGAGCCTGCCCTCTATGCCACTGTCCATGGCTACTTCTTCGTCACCTTCCTCTTTGGTGCTGTGGTGCTGGCCCTAGTGTCCTGGAAGATTTTCACTCTGTCCAGGGGCACAGTGAACAAGGAGCAGAGACAGAATTGGAAGGCTGTTCTCACCGTACTGGGCCTCTCAAGTCTGGTGGGCATGACCTGGGGACTGGCCATCCTCACACCACTAGGCCTGTCCACCATTTATATCTTTGCCTTCTTCAACTCCCTACAAGGTGAGATTCTTGGACCAGGGAGGCTGTGGAGCTTCTGGGAGGTGGGGAAGAGGGTGTTTGCAATAAACACGATTTCACAGAGACTAGTATAGATGGGACATACTTATTTTGTGTATCTGGTACTCTCTTAGGATCTGGGGCAGCAAAGGTGGATAATTCATAGGGGCTGGTACCAGAATCAGGAAAAGCCATTCACACCGAAGCATATTCTTCTCCCCTCCTTTGTTCTCTCATAAGGTATCTGTGGAAACTCCTTCATTCTCTTTCTCTTGTCCATTGTTACCATGGCCCAATGGCTGTCTAGCATGGCCACCTCTCTACGATCTAACAAGTCAGCTGACCATCTCTGGTCCAATCATATGTGATCAGGATGGCAAAGTCATGTGATCTGATGTCCACATGACGAGGATAAGATCTCTAAGGAGCTGTTGAGGGAGGAAAGGGCTGCTTGTTGTATCTGTTACCTGGCCCAGTTCCTCTTTCCTCTGATAGCCTAGGAAAACCCAGAGAGTGGGCCGCAGTTTCCACCCCACACGTGTGCTCCTTGCTCCTTGCTCCCTTATTCACATCACACATAAATAGCTCAAAACAGCATCCTGCCTGACTATAAAGGTAACAGGAAAGAAGTGGGTGACAAGATTCTCCCATCTGGGGCAATCGCTAGAAAGCCAGCCATCCTTCATGTAGTAGATACAGCATTGTGTGCCTGGTGGTTGGGGCCAGGCAGACGCAGACTCAGCTCCCACCTCCATCCACCCCTCTAGCAAGTTATTCAACTCTTCTTCTTCTTTTTTTGTGGTACTTGGGATTGAACTCAGGACCCTGCATTTGCCAGGCAAGCACTTATTCTAATGAGTTATCTCCCCAGCCGGTTCAACTCTCTCTCTCTCTCTCTCTCTCTCTCTCTCTCTCTCT